>JAWDGP010003056.1:312500-330000 GCA_033675545.1 Elysia crispata | reverse complement strand
TACAGCGCGCTATCATCAGATAAATACACAGAGCAAGAACCATTATTTGTTTTGAAAGCCTGTCCGAATGTGTGAACAAGTCTCGATATAAATATTTCGTGAGATGCGTGAGCCGGTTTCGAGATGGATATTTCCCGAGAGATAAATCAGACAGCTGCAGGGGTTCATGTGTGTGTGGAGTGGGGGGAAAGAGGGGGGGGGGGTGGAGAAGGACAGGTGATAACCAGGTGATATCCCCAGACGGTAGAAAAATTTTTTAACATCCTCAGCATAAATCGGTCAAGATGACGTTACTCGAAGTGTGGTCTGACCCGCTGTTTGGTTTCGATCGAGAGTAGACAGTGAGTGCTGAAACATTTACGTGGACGACAAAGCCATGATTAGAAATTACCGTTTGCTACGAAACTAATTCTATAACTCGCTGGCTCACAGAGCTAACGGGAAACTCCACGAATCAGTTTTCCGCCCCTCAGTACGGAATTATACATCATTTCCCGGAAATCTAGACCGATCTAGAGTTCTTCATGGCTGTGAGAAAGTAGATTTCAGAGAGGGAAAAAATGTTAAACCTCTGCTTTATGGTTAAATGAAGCTTACTTTCGAATCGTAAATATATATTAGCCCAAACTAGACATGAACAATGAAGACATCAAGATATCCTTGTTTTTGTTTTTGAGTAATTCGAAATAGAACCCGAAGTAGGTGGAAATACATGAGATTCCAGGCTTCCTCAAACACAAGCCAAATTACCGAAGTGAACAAATTTTCGCATGTTTGAGTTATAGTAATCTATTTCTTTAAAATTTTGGGCACAGTTTGGTCAAAATTGTACCCACTTATAATTTAGCCAACAGGCCTGCACAAAAAAAAAACAAAAAAACAACAACAAAAAATATCTAACACTTCTAACTCTGCAAAATAGTGAAATTCTATAGCTCATTCTTACCCTTACCGCAAAAGTTTGTTCAGTTCGGTGACTTGTCCTGTATGTATTTAAGGAAGCCTCGATCAGATTTCATCAGGCTGAACCCCGAATTAAGCCCGAGGTTTTAATAACGGTATCTCAGTTTTAGCATCAAGCACCATCACCTAAGGGCTGTGAGCTCGAGTTTAAGCTCAGGTTGATCAGTTAGAGCTCCGGGGAGGCACTTTAAGGAACACATTATCTCCTTACTTTGTCCAGGTTATTGGTAACCTAGGAGATGTGTCAGATTACACACTGCTTCAGGAAAAACGAAAGATATTTTTAGTCCTCACGAAATCTGGTTTCCCCGATTTTGCCTTTTTTTTTTAAATTTTTTTCCTTACCTATTTGTTGTCCAGCATCGTTTACCTCGTTTATGTGACTGTGATGAAGAATAAAAGGAAAAGCTTATAAGCTATAATTACGGTAAGAATATTCAACGCATTTAGGTTTGTAGAACATTCATAGAGAATAATTTTTTTTAAGGTAGTGGGTTTTTCTTTGTTTTTTTTTTTCCCCTTTTCTTGTACCAATCTACGCGCGTTGAGGGAAGTTAACTCTGAAAAAAGGTTAAAAAAAAACCAAAACAAATAAGTCACATTGCAACCTTGACCTTTACCTTCACCCACGTCCGTCTTAGCACTGAGGTAGCAGCCCACGGCTTGCCTAACTGGATCTCTTGAAGGACTTAAAATGTCATGTTCCGTCTCTTTACAGGCTGCAGTAAAGAGTAAAACAAGATACAGTAGGTGTTATCATTACAGCCAGCCGGTCTTGTGCCTCTCCTCTTCAGTCAAAGCTGCCTTTCCTGGTTTTCTAAACGACCGTTAGTTTTCAGATTTCGTGGATGAAAGATATGTAAAAGTGTTTCTTTTCGACAGTAAATAAGACTTAAAAACAGTTATTTTTATTGTTCTAGGAAAAAGCCCTAAATTACTAAGAAACACTTTGAAAACCTGCCAAGCTCATCCTAACCATGGACTCATTTATTTACTTTGTTTAAGAAAATAAAACAAAACAAACAAGAACAATAATAACAACAACAACAACAACAACAACAACAACAACAACAACAACAAATCAACAACCCGCAAGCAGCAAGATTCTCTAACTTGGATATCGTCCGTTACTCTTTGCTATCCTCAGTCCTATAACACCTCTTTTTTAACGATAGATTTATTTGTACTTTTTTCATGTTAATATGGGAAATTGACTCCTTAGAGCTGTTCTTTCCAAAGTTATTTTTCAGATTTTTAAGGGTGTATTAAAGTAGGGCTATGATTTCCTGCAAAAAATGCCTAAAGCTTAAAGGTGCACTGGCTCCCAAGAATTCATTGCTGCTTATTAAATTTATTGAAGCCGTCATGGTATGATTATACATGTTCAAAAAGATTTATAAACATATTTGGATTTTACAAAACTAGCGAACTCTTCCTATTGATATAACATGCTGGGTCTGGCTTCTTCTTTCTGTGGAAGTTCTCGTCAAACTTTCAAAGCTGAGAATTGAATTGTAGTTGCAGAAGACAAATAGGTCCCAATGGTAACAATGTCTCAATGGCAGAATTTTTGAAGATGAAGCAGTGAAGCTTCAACTAGTTGTATCCACTCGGCATAAAAATTTTTAATCTTTTGTAACATTCCTTTTCCATGAAGAGAAATTTTTTGAATAATCTGACTGCGCTAGAGGGTTAATAATATTATTTATCAAGACTCTGAGATTGTAAAGTGATTATTGATACATAAATTATTTCTTCGGCAGTTAATTTATGACATAATACTCTAGAATGGTGTAAATATCTGACATCGTAAACTGGCAACCTAATATATACATGATTTTTGCAGCGGTTTAGTTCAGACATTTTGTATCAAAGTGCGATCTTCTTCTTACCAGTCAGCGCATTACTTGTAGATCAAATCTGTGAGATCACAAACTGACAACTTGATAAGTAAATGATTTCTTCAGCAGTTTACTTACGACATAATATTCCAAGTCTTAATATTTCGCAGCCCTAGAAAATGTTGACCAAATTTCAGACGTGATAAACTTTAAATATGATAAATAAATTATTTCTTCAAGGTTCAGTTCTCACATTTTGTTTCATAGTGCGACCTTCTACTCAATATCAGTCAGTACATTTACTTGTAGATCAAATCTCTGAGATCATAAACTGTCAAATCGATAGATAAATAATTTCTTCAAGGGCTATTCAAGGCATTATATTTCAAAACTTTAATATTTAGTAGCCTTAGAGTTTTCACCAAATCTCGTAAACTGGCAAGTTTTCAAAAAAAAAAAAAAACAAAAAAAAACCGATTTCATATAAAGTTTCCAGATTTAAACATTTCCCAGGCCTATCCCTTATAAATGTGCTAGTGGGTCTCCTCCTTCTCAAGAGCGATATAGCAACAATGACTGTGGAAACCTCTACCCACGATGATGGGGCTTTATCGTGTTCCTCCTCCAGTTGCGTCCATACTCCTCAGTGTTCATGAGGAGTTGGAGAATCCTCCTTTGTCAAGTTGCGTCCTCACTTCCCAGAGTTCATGAGGAGTTGGAGAATCCTCCTTTGTCAAGTTGCGTCCTCACTTCCCAGAGTTCATGAGGAGTTGGAGAATCCTCCTTTGTCAAGTTGCGTCCTCACTTCCCAGAGTTCATGAGGAGTTGGAGAATCCTCCTTTGTCAAGTTGCGTCCTCACTCCCTAGAGTTCATGAGGAGTTGGAGAATCCTCCTCTGTCAAGTTGCGTCCTCACTCCCCAGAGTTCATGAGGAGTTGGAGAATCCTCCTCTGTCAAGTTGCGTCCTCACTCCCCAGAGTTCATGAGGAGTTGGAGAATCCTCCTCTGTCAAGTTGCGTCCTCACTCCCCAGAGTTCATGAGGAGTTGGAGAATCCTCCTCTGTCAAGTTGCGTCCTCACTCCCCAGAGTTCATGAGGAGTTGGAGAATCCTCCTCTGTCAAGTTGCGTCCTCACTCCCCAGAGTTCATGAGGAGTTGGAGAATCCTCCTCTGTCAAGTTGCGTCCTCACTCCCTAGAGTTCATGAGGAGTTGGAGAATCCTCCTCTGTCAAGTTGCGTCCTCACTCCCCAGAGTTCATGAGGAGTTGGAGAATCCTCCTCTGTCAAGTTGCGTCCTCACTCC
Source organism: Elysia crispata (assembly GCA_033675545.1). NCBI lineage: Eukaryota > Metazoa > Mollusca > Gastropoda > Plakobranchidae > Elysia > Elysia crispata. Next base: position 325,893 of record JAWDGP010003056.1, on the reverse strand, counting down.
CCAGAGTTCATGAGGAGTTGGAGAATCCTCCTCTGTCAAGTTGCGTCCTCACTCCCTAGAGTTCATGAGGAGTTGGAGAATCCTCCTCTGTCAAGTTGCGTCCTCACTCCCCAGAGTTCATGAGGAGTTGGAGAATCCTCCTCTGTCAAGTTGCGTCCTCACTCCCTAGAGTTCATGAGGAGTTGGAGAATCCTCCTCTGTCAAGTTGCGTCCTCACTCCTCAGAGTTCATGAGGAGTTGGAGAATCCTCCTCTGTCAAGTTGCGTCCTCACTCCCTAGAGTTCATGAGGAGTTGGAGAATCCTCCTCTGTCAAGTTGCGTCCTCACTCCCCAGAGTTCATGAGGAGTTGGAGAATCCTCCTCTGTCAAGTTGCGTCCTCACTCCCCAGAGTTCATGAGGAGTTGGAGAATCCTCCTCTGTCAAGTAGGCCAGATGATGAAACGATCACAGAGCTTAAGCTAGAGATCTTTCGTTTAGTTTTGTTGGGAACACGAGTTAATGGTGAGCAACCTGGGCTTTGTTTTACCTCTTTCTCTCTTTCTTTCTATCCCTTGCTCTAAACCTCTCGGGTTCTTTTTTTATTTTTCTATTATGGCTGCCCGTTAGTAGGACTGAGTGTCTGTATCTGCCTCTCTTTCTATGTCTGTCTTTGTCTCTATCTCTGCGTTTCTATTTCTCTGACTCTCTATACCACGTTGTCTACCAGTTTGTCTGTATCTGTCTGTCTTTGTCTCTGACACTCTATATCTCTGTTACTCTATGTTTTATCTCTTTGTTTGTCTGTCGGTCTCTCTCTCTCTCTCTCTCTCTCTCTCTCTCTGTTTGTCCCTCTCTCTCTCTCTCCCTATCTAACATGTAATAATCTCTCTCTCTCTCTCTCTCTCTCCCTACCTAACATGTAATAGTCTCTGTCTCTCTGTCTCTCCCTTTCTAACATGTAATAGTCTCTCTTTCTCTCTCTCTCTCTCTCTCTCTCTCTCTCTCTCTCTCTCTCTCTCTCTCCCCCCCTCTCCTCACCCCCCTATGTAACATGTTTTGCTTATATCCAATATGAGATTATTTCTGCTACTTACTTAACATTGTTTACCTCGACATCGTTTCATCAACTCGGTTTAGTATTAAAACTTTTTCCCCACAGCGCCGTAGGTCTTCTAAACGTCCACAGCTACACACACGATCAACACAGAAGTCGAAGATTTATTACATGAAAAAGCAATCTGAAACAAAACTTTTTAATCTTAAAAAAACAAAACAAAAAAAAAAAACAAAACAAAAACCAAAGTAATAAAATAATGCAACCAAAATAAAAATCAAGAAAAGTAGAGAAAATATCCTCAATTAGCATAATATCATTAATGGCAATACGAATCGTTACTGAGACATAAGTGTGAATAACTGGTAGATCGCTCGCTGCACTAGACTAACCTCAGTCTGGTTCCATGTCGACACTCCCTCCTCTACTACCACTTCTCGCCTAGTCCTCTCCTCTTCCATTAACTAACACTGGTCTCTACGGTTAAGAGCGACACCTTCAGTTAGAAACTAAAAGAATTGATACTGTACTGTCTGCATCTAACGCCCGTATAATTTACTAATAACAATAGTAATTTTTTTTTTCTGATAGCAATATTTTTTATGATAACTATGATAACAACAATATTTGTTATTAGAATTATTATGCGACATACTGTAAGTCTTCCGTACAAAACTGGGCCATCAACCTTTCGCTGATGAATTTTTGAAATTGCAGACACAAGAAAAGTCAAGGTCAGCTTCACCATTCCAGGCATGCAACGTGGTAGTCTGAAGTATGCTGTGCAATAAATATGATGCTAGATTTATAAAAAATATCCTAGTAATATCACGCAACTGATCATTATTAATTTGGCCGTTGTTATGAGAGAGAAAAAAAGATCAATTTGTCATCGGTTGAACCAGCTGTAAAATCGTTTGACTCATGATGTTGTGAAGTGGATAAAATAAGATAACTAACTGCAGCCCATAAATGTATTAATGTTTAAGTAAGTTTGTATCTTACACGTGTTAAAATTAGAGCAGAATTCTTCCAAGCTTTAATGACTCTAGTTTGTAAATAATTATCATTTATTGACTTACCTCATTGATTATCGACAGTTTTAACGACTTATGATAAGATCAATGGTAGTGAAATTAATATGATAATAATAATAATAATAATAATAATAATAATAATAATAATAATAATAATAATAATAATAATAATAATAATAATAATAATAATAATAATAATAATAATGTTACTGTCATCATCTAGTGATTTCAGACCACGATTATCGGTCTACAAACCTGAAATTATAGATGATCCAGCTCGTTTGTAAAGCCGCGACGGCGTGGCCTTGGCATGGCCTTGGTGAAGGGCGAGTTCTAAAGCCTAGGGCATCTCATATGAGGCATGTTGATAAGAGATATCAGCCATAACAGTTGTTTATTGATGTTGGTTACAGGGCGCCGCTCATTTGCAGTTTCCCTTGCTGCAACTTTATTAATGGTCCGTCGGCCTACAGTTCTATCTGGGTATACCATCAGAGCACTGTGTTCACAGCTGGTCCTCAATCTTTATTAACATCAATATTTACGTCATTAGGAATTCCTGCTTCGATTAGCTATAATTATTACAGTTTCGATTATCTTTATTGCAGTATCGAGACCAAAGTAGCCTACGTCATCCGCCTTTGTTTTCTTTTATTTCTGAGAATCGAAGAGGACAAAGCTGGAAACAGATGGCTGGTAACACTGCGTGCAAGGGTGATAGTCATACATTGTACGCTGATAGATTGCAAACGTTACAAAGAAAATAAAAGACAAGCTTAGCAGGGTATAGCGGAGACTGCAATCCGATATAACGCCTGTCTCAACATCAGCCACGGCAAGGGTCGGATCTAAGTGGAAACCGGCGCTCGGGCAGCAAGGCGGGAGCACGGAATCCATACCACAAGGCTAAACATGTAAACATCTGTTGCTTTTTTTTTAGCTACATACATACATACATACATAAATGGACGAACTCTTTTACCTCGCGCCTGCTTCCACGTGTAACCGCTTGCCTCGGGACAAGGTATTACTGCGCCTAATCTGGCAATAATGAAACGCCTCAAAGGAAACTAATTAGCGAAAATTTGTCTGTCCTTAATTCACGTTCTTGAGGTCCACAACATTACTAGGAGCTCAAACTTACCCCTTAAGAAACAAAATATCGACAAACAAATAAGGTGAAACAAACATAAAAAAATAAAAAAAAAAAACCCAACAAAACAAAACATGGAAGACATGGCGATAGGAAGTAATAAAATTGTTCCAATGAGTTCTTTGCTATCACGGGTCACAACAGAATTCATTCTGTAGAACTTGGTCTAGCCGAACAGCTTCACCTCTAAAATCTCGTTAAAAACGATAAACGTTTTCTCCGCCTCAGGTTCATCGAGACATTTAGAGAACGTTCACCTTCTGAAAATAATGGAAAGGGAAAAATAAAATTTAACTTAGTTAAGTCGCAGACACTCTTCGATGGTTTGAGCTTGCGGTAAAAAGTAAACAAAATTAATGATGTTCCGTAAACTGTCGACATTCTAGAAAGAAATTCATGTATTTCATGTTGACAATTTTACTTTAAAAGTGCAATAGTCTACTTCTCAAGTCACCTGGAAAGTAACGCTGTCACGGCAGCTACAGACAATAATGTCTACCAGCGACAAATTACTCGTGATTTGTTCGGAAAAAATCGATAGTTTTCATCGCCGCGACAGTGTTGCCGGGCAAGAAATTTTTTACCAAGTCTGTGATGAGGAAGAAGAAGGGCTAATATCATAATAACAACAACAGCAATAACAACAACAACAACAACAACAACAACAACAATAATAATAATAATAATAATAATAATAATAATAATAATAATAATAATAATAATAATAATAATAATAATAATAAGAAGAAGAAGAAGAAGAAGAAGAAGGAGAACAACAACAACAACAACAACAACAACAACAACAACAACAACAACAACAACAACAACAACAGCAACAAAAAGAGCAAGAAGAAGAGGAATTTGAGTGAATAATACAGCATTATGACCTTAAGTTATTTAGTCATTGTGATCCACCTGTTTATTTACTTTCCAAATCGATTTTTTTTTTTAGATTCTTGTTCACGCTAATTAGAAACTCTGAATTTCTCCAAAAGTCCTTAGGTATACGGTTCCACTGCCCTGGGGATAGAGGAGAAATCGACTGATTCTGGATGTTACAAATCTATTTTAAGATCTTTTTTAAACGCATATAGTGCATAATGGTGCACTGCCTTTCGGGAATTCATATGTACGCATTCATTTAAACTAACGTAATAATAAACTTTAAAAAGGTCTATAAATAGGTTTGAATTCTGTATGATAAACGAAATTTCTCATTATTGGCAGATGTTTCGTCTGAACTATAATGAATGTTGAAAGGAATCTATAAATAGATTTGAAGTTTTACACAATTAGCTAACTATTGTAACTAATAGGAAAGGAATGCATAGTTAAATGAAGAATTGATTTACATTAATGACAAAAACTTGACTAGGTCTGTTCGAGTCTGTTTCAGTCCTCGTTAGGTCAAACTTTGTAATATGAAAGTTACTAACCTTGGAAATTATATGTTACGCAGAGATTTTTCGACGGAAATTCTCTTGAATTCGATCAGATCATATCCCTTTGTGTAATGAGATGGATCATTTTATTATTCTTGATAATAACTGTAATCAGTAGAAAACTGGTTTCTTTTAAATTATTATTTCATCCTGGTGGGGCACACTATAAAAGACAGAAAGAAAGAGAGAGGGAGAGAGAGAGAGAGAGAGAGAGAGAGAGAGAGAGAGAGAGAGAGAGAGAGAGAGAGAGAGAGAGAGAGAGAGAGCAAGAGAGAGAGGGAAAGAGAGAGAGGGAGGGAGGGAGGGAGAGAGAAAGAGAGAGAGAGAGAGAGAGAGAGAGAGAGAGAGAGAGAGAGAGAGGGAGAGAGAGAGAGAGAGAGGGAGAGAGAGAGAGAGAGAGAGAGAGAGAGAGAGAGAGAGAGAGAGAGAGAGAGAGAGAGAGAGAGAGAGAGAGAGAGAGAGAGAGAGAATTTTCCATGTTTTCATAAATCTATTCTGAAGATCAATTTTTTTTTATAAATTCAATACTCTATAACAAGAAGTCGGTTTCGAATTTCTCCCATCTTATTTTAAAAACCTTTTTTTTGTAAAAGAAGAAAAAAAAAATCCCGCAAAACTTTGAAAATCTAATAAAAATACTTTTTTTTTTCCAAACTGTTTCGTAACGTCAAAGGTTACGTACAAAAAGATTTGCCGGATGCTGAATCCGGATTGGGATTCTTCTTTTTAAATAACAAGGAGGTGGGAAATGAGAAAAAGCGAAAAGGTGGGGAGGTGGGGGGGGGGGGGGGGTGAAGGGTTGATTATGTCAGGGTATGAATTACGTCGTCTGACGTTTGAGACCTGGTGAAGTCTAGACCGTTGCCTCCTGGATAAAAATACGATCTTGAATCGATACCATCACGGGCTTTGTTAGCCACTTACTAGAACTAGATTCAATTTTCTCACCTCCCCCCCCCTCCCTTTCTCTCTCTCTCTCTCTCTCTCTCTCTCTCTCTCTTTCTCTCTCTTCCTCACCCTATCTCTTTCTTTCTTTCTCTCCTTAGAAATATTCTTTTATTCTAGTTCTCTCAAATCTATTTTGTCTTCTATTACCTCGCTCTTATGTTCTCTCTCTCTCTCCTCTCCCCACTCTCTGTCCCCCCCCCCATCTCTCTCTGTAAATCCAAAGCTAAAACACCACATTCGGAGGGAGCATATCTTGGTATCTATAAAGGCTCCAAAAGGACGCGTGCGTGTCTATAAATAGTATAATACAAGGTCTAAAACAAAAAAGGCACCCGAGTTTATAATTACGGGACAAAAAAGAAATAACGAAACTATAGATTTAACGTTTCGCTGCATTAGCTTCATCTTCATCTCTCTCTCTCTCTCTCTCTCTCTCTCTCTCTCTCTCTCTCTCTCTCTCTCTCTCTCTCTTTCTCTCTCTCTCTTCATATTGCTCTCGAATTCTCCCTCTCTGTCTCTATCTTTCTAACACTCCTTCTCGATTTTCCTTTCTTCTTTTTAATCTAGTTGCCTAGGTTTTTAACCCTCCCCCCAAAAAAAAAACAACAAAAAAAAATAAAAACAAAAAACCAAACTAACAGAACCGAAAGGCTTGTCTTGGGGATCAGACTGGCCCGTCTGGTGACGTCATATCTCTTCTAGCAACTTTTTGGGGAGGATTTGATTATGAAATTATTAAATTTGATACCTCCGCGTCAAACAAGACAAGTGATGCGACGTTATTTCTTAATATACTGAACGTATCGTTCTAATTTTAACACGGATTTAAAAATATATAGAATATGCCTTTTTTATCTTCCTCTTTGAAAAGGTTTTAAATCTTTGAAACAAAACAAAAAAAAAAAAGAAAAAGAAAAAGGAAGTAGAAAAAATAAATAAAACACTAATGTCTTGTTTTATGTATAAGAAATGTCATGTAAAAATTACATATCTGGTAAAAAAATTAATTGATTAATATTTTAACTTTGATAAACGTTGTATTCAGCTGCTGTGGTTTCTACATCTCCTCGACTGAGGTTCCTTTGATGCGAATTGACATCTACTCAAAAAGAGAGTCGATGAAACTGTGTCAATACTGAATCAAACCGAGATGAAGCGACTTAGAGAACTTCGGCTCACCGGATCAGTTCAAAGCAACCATATGGTTTGTCCCCGCACGTTAGAAAATCTAATAATTCATTTCTCTCTTTTTCTCTCCCTTTCTCTCTCTTTTACCATCTCTCGCTCCCACCCAGGTAAATCCTCTCAGGTAATCTCTTTCTCTTTACTTTTCTGTATCTTTCTCACTGATTATCTCTCTCTAATCCTCTCTCCCTTTATCAGTATGCTGGTCTCTCTCTCTCTCTCTTTTTTTTTTTCTTCCTTTCTTTACCTCTCTCCCCATCTTTCTTTCTCTCTCCCTCTTTCTCTTTCCTTTTCTCTCTTTATCTCTTTCTCAGTTTCTCTCTGTTTTACCCCTCTCTCCCTTTCTCCCTCCCTCTCCCCCTCCCCCCTCTCTCTCTCTCTCTTTCCCTCTCTTTCTCTCTCTCTCTCTCCCTCCCTCTCTCTCTCTCTCTCTCTCTCTCTCTCTCTCTCTCTCTCTCTCTCTTTCCCTCTCTTTCTCTGTCCCTCTTTCAGAACTATCTCCACTAGGTTTATCACTTGCGGTCATACCCAAAGCGGGCTGGAAACATTGACCTTGACCTAAGCCAGCCTCACACGCCTGGCTGAGAATACTAGGCCGCTCATTTAGATAGAGGAAAGGGAGATAAGATTCAGGTACCCGCTATAGAGTTATCTACCTTCGTTTTCTTTATCTTCGTTCTGTTCTGCTACTGCAGTTGTTGTTGTTGTTGTTGTTGTTGTTGTCGCAACAATGTTTATTTGCTTATTTTTTAAAAAGTACTCTTGCTGTTATTGTCGATTTTGATGCTAATAATATTGTGGTTGTATTACTGATATAATTTTTTTTATCTATCTTTAAATCGCTGTTTTTCATATTTTCATATTTCATATTTTGTGCTTTGCTGTTATTTTTATTTTTTTGATTTTGCTATTTTCCTTTTTTCTTATGGTGGATCTTGCAGACAAGGACGTCTTATAACTACAATAAGCTTTTTGACTAATATACGGGAAACTACCACACACTCTCTTGGCAGCCAGAACCTATCACACAACCCATTTATCCTTGTGGATATCAAACTATGAGGTTTATCATTCGACCACCATATCATTCGGAACTCCATGTTTACATAGAAGTTTTTTTTTTCCACCTGTGCGTATAGATTAAGATATTAGGTCCAACACGGGCAGTAGTTCCCGGGCCTCTCGTATTGTTCACAGCCGTGTACTCGAGAAAAACTTGTTCTTTTGAGTCACGATCAATTTATATCAGGTCTTTAATATTAGATAGAATTATAAAAGCTAGAATATTATGTAGTGCTCGGCAGTGGTTAGGGTAGGGCTTTTAAGTGAAAATGACCGAAAAGTGCTTGAATTGGTGGGATTAGAACCATCGATTTATAGATGCTTCGGCACCCATCGCCTTGCCACTCAAAGAGAACATAGCTTATACCAATACGCCACTACGCTCCCTTGGATCTCCTCTAAATCTAGATCTTTAATATTAGAGTCCACCGAGGCTACCTAAAATACAGAAAAAGTCACCGAAATCAAGAAACTTTAGCAGTAAGTGCAAGAGTAAGCTATAACATTTAACTACTTGGCAAAGTTAGGAGAATTAGATATTCTTGTTGTGTAATTGCGTTCTGGGTACAATTCTGTCCTATATAACTATGCCCAAAAGTTGAAAGAAATAGATCACTTTAACTCAAAGATGCTAAAGTTTGTTCACTTCGACGACTTGGTCTGTATTTTTGGACGCCTCGGAGTCCACAGTAGGTAACAGGCTAAAATAGCGACTCACGTTTGCATAACCTCTCTCCGCATTGCGCGTTCTAGTAATATTGGAAACAGGTAGATTGCCAGGCTGATAATAATACGAAGGTGTGGAGATCGAATCCTGTACTACTTGGGGGTGTGGCCGTGAGGTTAAATATATCCCATATGAGCGACTCTATTTTTGGCTTGACAGGAGGGGAGGGGGGGGGGGGGAAGGAGGGCTTATAGTCAGGTCTCTCTGGCTGCAGGCGCTTAGAAGCTGCCTCTAGGATAAAGCACAAAAAGCAACTCCAGTTCCTTGCATAACGCCCAAGTTAACTCCCTGGAACGACTAGCTCTAAAGAAAGAATAAGATTAGAAGGACAAGGCACAAGAAGCTTACATACAAAAAAAAAAGGACTGTTTTCAAATAGGCTAAATTTAAGAAGGGAAAAAATAATAATGGCGTTGTGCTGTAAGTGAGGTTATTTGCTATAGGTTGGAATCGATTTATTTTGCTGTTATTAACTTGTCATGGACGTCTGTAAACAACTACCTTCTTGCAAACTTCATTTTTTTCTCTCTTTCTTTCTCAACATTTTTTTCACTCTGTTGGCCCGTTTTCCGCTCTGTCTGTCTGTCTGTCTGTCTATCTCTCTGTCTGTCCCCCTCCCCTTTCTCTCTCTCTCTCTCGCTCTCTCTCTCTCCCTCCCCATTTCGCACCCTCCCCCCTTGCCACTATCACCACTGTGTGAGCAAGTCACGTGTTTGACTCGAGACACTGTAGCTTATTCAATCATATATAGAGCTGCTTGCTTCAGACGGGGAATTAATTCTATTCCAGCATAAAATAAAAACAACCCAGTCTGTATTTTGTTATCTGCCCTTTGTCTGGGACCGCTTGTTCGGAAATTGATGGCTACGGGAAAGAAATAAAGTGGCTTTTTAATCTTACGCTATTCAGTCTGTTTATAGGGGTTCTAATAAAAATTGACGTTGAGCAAGCCTTACCGGGAGTGAAACAATCATGATTGCAGGGGGGTCTGGTCCGAACCCAATTTGATTGATTGTTCCTACCCCGTGGTTTTATAACCATGGAACTCGATGGTCCTGGCCACAAACTGTGGTTCTCTATTTAGGTCTCCTTGTGTCCAGTGCATGATTTACATCTCAATCAGAACAAAATTATCAAAAAAGAGCAAGAGATAACAAAGTATTACCAATATCTCTCTCGTATTTACAGGATGATAATCATAGAAAGAATGCTGGTGATTATGGAGAAATGCAAATTAGGAAGTTAAAAACATATTTGATGAAGTATGTTGTTGCTTACCAAACTATGGTTTGTACAATACTGCTGCTGTTACTACAACAACAACTACTACTACTACTACTACTACTACTACTACTACTACTACTACTACTACTACTACTACTACTACTACTACTACTACTACTACTACTGCTACTACTACTACTACTACTACTACTACTACTACTACTACTACTACTACTACTACTACTACTACTACTACTACTACTACTACTACTACTACTACTACTACTACTACTACTACTACTACTACTACTACTACTACTACTACTACTACTACTACTACTACTACTACTACTACTACTACTACTACTACTACTACTACTGCTGCTGCTGCTGCTGCTGCTGCTGCTGCTGCTGCTGCTGCTGCTGCTGCTGCTGCTGCTGCTGCTGCTGCTGCTGCTGCTGCTGCTGCTGCTGCTGCTGCTGCTGCTGCTGCTGCTGCTGCTGCTGCTGCTGCTGCTGCTGCTGCTGCTGCTGCTGCTGCTGCTGCTGCTGCTGCTGCTGCTGCTGCTGCTGCTGCTGCTGCTGCTGCTGCCACCACTGCTGCTGCTGCTGCCACCACCACTGCTGCTGCTGCTGCTGCTGCTGCTGCTGCTGCTGCTGCTGCTGCTGCTGCTGCTGCTGCTGCTGCTGCTGCTGCTGCTGCCACCTACCACCACCACCACTGCTGCTGCTGCTGCTGCTGCTGCTGCTGCTGCTGCTGCCTGCTGCTGCTGCTGCTGCTGCTGCTGCTGCTGCTGCTGCTGCTGCTGCTGCTTTGGCTGCTGCTGCTGCTGCTGCTGCTGCTGCTGCTGCTGCTGCTGCTGCTGCTGCTGCTGCTGCTGCTGCTGCTGCTGCTGCTGCTGCTGCTGCTGCTGCTGCTGCTGCCTGCAGCTGCTGCTGCTGCTGCTGCTGCTGCTGCTGCTGCTGCTGCTGCTGCTGCTGCTGCTGCTGCTGCTGCTGCTGCTGCTGCTGCCGCTGCTGCCGCTGCTGCCGCTGCTGCCGCTGCTGCTGCTGCTGCTGCTGCTGCTGCTGCTGCTGCTGCTGCTGCTGCTGTTGCTGCTGCTGCTGCTGCTGCTGCTGCTGCTGCTGCTGCTGCTGCTGCTGCTGCTGCTGCTGCTGCACTGCTGCACTACCACTACTACTACTACTCACTACTACTACTACTGCTACTGCTACCTGCCACTACTGCTACTACTACTGCTACTATTACTACTACCACTACTACTACTACTGCTACTACTACTACTACTGCTGCTGCTACTACTGCTACTACTGCTACTGCTGCTGCTGCTACTACTACTACTACTACTGCTGCTGCTGCTGCTGCTGCTACCTTTACTATACTACTACTACTACTACTACTACTACTACTACTACTACTACTACTACTACTACTACTACTACTACTACTACTGCTGATGGTACAGGCACAACTGTAACATGCAGTTCCTCTACTATAACTTCTGCCCCGCCGTCAATACAATTGGAAAAATTAACAGCAGATTAAAAAAAAAAAAAGAAAGGAGCGAAGAACGCATGTGTTACCAATTAGAAAAATATCCTTCGCGATGTTTTGTTTTCCCTTATGACCTTTCCGTTTTTAATGCTTATCGTTTCCTAGGCTTATAATTACTATTCAAATCCAACAAAGAAGATAACTGGCAATAATCAGGATAGAAACCTGAATGAGGCGGTACATCCTTGCTGGGCCTGGGATTCAATGGTGTCTACCAATAGTCGGTTTATCATTGTCCTGTGAGAAGCCAGGGTATTTCCTTAGGGAAGAGCTTATGAGTAGAAACAGCTGGATGACGGGATCTTTGTTTATCCTCGAGGTACAAGAGTTCATGTTTTATGTGGAGATAGCGACTTATCATGGTCAGAACTAACCACTCTGTAAGCTCTAAACCAAGTTTCCCTATCGGAACATATCTCACTGAACATCATTGTAGGTCAGCTTTTGAACATATTTTGTTGTAATATCTTTAAAGGTCAGTTTTTGCTTTCTGAAGATATTTGGTTGGAATATCTTTTAAGGTCAGTTTTTGCTTTCTGAACATATGTGGCTTGAGTATCTTTTAAGGTTGATTTGTGCTTTCTTAACGAGTATAGTTTGAACATCTTTTTAGGTCGTTTTGCGCTTTCTGAACGTGTATAGTTTGAATGTCTTTTTAGTCGTTTTGCGCTTTCTGAACTTGTATAGTTTGAACATTTTGTTTAGGTCGGTTCGTGCTTTCTGAACGTGTATGGTCAGAACATCCTAATAGGTCGGTTTGTGCTTTCTGAACTTATATTCAGTTTCAATAACTTGCCAGTTTTTTTTTACCAAATTCGGTTTGAACATCGCGTAACTCAGTCCGGTGTCTACTTTCTGAACGTGTCTCGTTTGAACACCTTGTTAAGGCGATGCATGCTTTCTGAACTAATGCAGTTTGAACATTTTGTTAGAGGTGTGTAAGCCTCCAAGATAAACTAGCCAGTGACAACAGTGATTTTTGGTAATGAGAACTTCGATGTTAGTATTTAGTAGTGATGGCAATGATGAGGATAATTTGTAGGATAACAAAGAGGGTAGTGGTAATCATAAAGACAGCGGTAACAAAAGTCATGTTTTTTTTGGAAATGAAATAGAGATGAAAATAGTTATGATAGCGACAACGATGAAATAAAAAGTAATGGTAACAGCGAGGACAGCCTGGGATAGTGATAAAAAGGAGGTGTAATGATAATAGGATATAGTTCGGTATTTGTTACTGTAACAGTGACAAAGATAAATATTTTTCAGTTGTAGTTATACTGACGATAATAATGGTGATGAGCGCTTGGGTGTGGCAAAGGGGCTATCGGTGAATGTCTTATCATCAAGTAGAAGAAAATCTGAATGATTATGAAAACTTTGCTTTTGCTTATAACGATAAAGTTTACAAGCAAGATGGCCTCTGTGGTGACGAGGCAGAACTTACTTATAATGATTTTCCGACTCATTGCGGTACAATTTCGTAATCACAAGGGAAATTCTTGAAATCATTGTAATCCCAAGTCTGTCTCTAGTGCTCCCACTCGAAACATTTTCTGTTATTAACATTTTTGAGAAGTGGACCCTGTGGGTTTATAAAGACAAGAGATATGAAAACAAAACAATAACGCTTAATTATTTGTCTCCCTTTCTATGAAGATTTCGATAATCTCCATTTCGATACTTCCTCTTTCTATGCATATTTCAAAACAGTTGAAATACCGATATTTTCTTCATGTATTATTCACGGAAATTACGAGTTCATCCGAATAAATCCCTCTGAGCTATGATGAATTATTCTAATATGCTTAGCAGACTGATTCTGTTTTCTGTTTTTATCAGTAGACATTTTCTTTCTTTTCGTTTTGCTAATGGTTTACACTTAATGACGTGCCTTTAAAAAAGAAACTCCCAAAACAAATCTGTAAAAAAAAATAATCAAGGAAATATTTTAACGGTTTTTTTTTTTCAACGACAAATGTCAATGAAACATTGTTTTATCCTGAATATCTGGAATGAATCATGG
>JAWDGP010003056.1:250000-307500 GCA_033675545.1 Elysia crispata | reverse complement strand
GTTCCTTTCCAGCGAGCGAAAGTTTGGATAGTAACGATAAATAGAGGTATGAAAACTAACTAATAGTAATGAGAGAGAGGGATAGTGAAAGAGAAAGAGGAAGAGAGAGAGGAAGAGCGGGAGGAGAAAGAAACTAGAGAAAGCGATTGAGAAAGAGTAAAGGAGAGAGAGAGAGAGAGAGAGAGAGAGAGAGAGAGAGAGAGAGAGAAAGAGAGAAAGGGAAAGAGACAGAATAGATAAAGAGGTAGAGATAGAGAAAGGGAGAGGGAGAAAGAAAAAGAGAGAGAAAGAAAGGAAAAGATTGTGAAAGAGAAAAGAGAAAGAGAGAGAGAGAGAAAGAGAAAGAGAAAGATAGTGAGAGAGAAAGGGAAAGAGAGAGAGTAGAGAATTGGGCAGAGAAAAAAAGAAAGAGAGAAAGAGAGACAGACAGATCGAGAGAGAGAGAGAGAGAGAGAGAGAGAGAGAGAGAGAGAGAGAGAGAGAGAGAGAGAGAGAGAGAGAGAGCTGTAGGGTATCCTGGTATGTGTCAAACGTCACAACCCTTTAAAAAGGCCCCACCCGTGTCATTTATTATTCCCTGAGTGTCAAAGAGATCTAGGCTGGACCAAACGCGATCAGATAAGCCGATAGCTTTGGGATTTGACGAAAGCAAACAAGTCCATAAATTATGAAAGTGTCACAAAGTATGTTTAAATAAAAAAAATATTTGCTTCGATGCCTTTAGTTTGGTATAAATGAGTCTCAAAGATAGCAAGATTCTTTAACTGTCTCTCTCTTTCTCTCTCCCTCATTCTTTGTCTCGCTTTCTCTCTTCCTGTCTTTCTCCCACTCACCCTCTCTCTCTTTCGGGCTCTGCCTGTCTGTCTCTCTGTCTCTCTCCCTTTCCCCCATTCTCTCTCTTTCCCTCCCTCCCTCTTCAACTCTCTGCTCCTAGAGTCTCTCTCTTCCTCTCTCGCACTCTCCCACTGTCTCTCTTCCTCCCTATTTCTCTTTCTCTTCTATCCTGTAATCCTCCCTTTATATCTCTCCAGCTATCTCTCTACCACTCTTTTTTCCTCCCCCCCCCCCTCTCTCTACCTGTTCAGACACGCCACCTTACAAGCCTAGTAATTATGGTCATTTTTTGCCCTGTCAGTGATAGGACCAACCTTGAAATAATTACTCTGACCTGCTTGAATTTCAAATTAGTAGAAATTGAACATTTCAATTCTTCATGTTTTATTCTATTTTGGTCCGAGATCTATTTCCTGAAATCGAACCCCTTGATTCACTTTGGTCAAATTATGCTTTTGCTCTTTTAGTTTATAAAAATTTGTTTGGCTAAGCTGTAAAGAAGCATTTTTTATTTTATTAAATAAATTGGTATAAATCTGTCTGTGTTAGCCAGAATTAAGAATTTTCACGCATCACTTCACAGAAATAAATCTAAAAGCTAAAAAAGAAAAAAAATTGAAATTGAGTTTATGGCCACATATTCTGTGGAAATTAACCGAAAAACACATTAATGTTTCGCTAGAACGGCCAGAGAAGACACCATTCTTTGGGCTGCAAAAACAAGAAAAATATTTTTCATGCCCCCCTTGTGATACACGATAATCACCGATGTCTCGATCACTGTACCTTGTGATTCAAGATAATCACCGATGTCTCGATCACTGTACATTGTGATACACGATAATCACCGATGTCTCGATCACTGTACATTGTGATACACGATAATCGCCGATGTCTCGATCACTGTACATTGTGATACAAGATAATCGCCGATGTCTCGATCACTGTACCTTGTGATACACGATAATCACCGATGTCTCGATCACTGTACCTTGTGATACAAGATAATCGCCGATGTCTCGATCACTGTACCTTGTGATACACGATAATCACCGATGTCTCGATCACTGTACCTTGTGATACACGATAATCAGCGATGTCTCGATCACTGTACCTTGTGATACAAGATAATCGCCGATGTCTCGATCACTGTACATTGTGATACAAGATAATCTCCGATGTCTCGATCACTGTACCTTGTGATACAAGATAATCACCGATGTCTCGATCACTGTACATTGTGATACAAGATAATCACCGATGTCTCGATCACTGTACATTGTGATACAAGATAATCACCGATGTCTCGATCACTGTTTCTTGTGATACAAGATAATCACCGATGTCTCGATCACTGTACCTTGTGATACACGATAATCGCCGATGTCTCGATCACTGTACCTTGTGATACAAGATAATCTCCGATGTCTCGATCACTGTACCTTGTGATACACGATAATCACCGATGTCTTGATCACTGTACCTTGTGATACAAGATAATCACCGATGTCTCGATCACTGTACCTTGTTATACAAGATAATCACCGATGTCTCGATCACTGTACCTTGTGATACAAGATAATCACCGATGTCTCGATCACTGTACCTTGTGATACAAGATAATCACCGATGTCTCGATCACTGTACCTTGTGATACACGATAATCACCGATGTCTCGATCACTGTACCTTGTGATACAAGATAATCACCGATGTCTCGATCACTGTACCTTGTGATACAGGATAATCACCGATGTCTCGATCACTGTACCTTGTGATACAAGATAATCACCGATGTCTCGATCACTGTACCTTGTGATACAAGATAATCACCGATGTCTCGATCACTGTACCTTGTGATACACGATAATCACCGATGTCTCGATCACTGTACCTTGTGATACAAGATAATCACCGATGTCTCGATCACTGTACCTTGTGATACAAGATAATCACCGATGTTTCGATCACTGTACCTTGTGATACAAGATAATCAGCGATGTCTCGATCACTGAACCTTGTGATACACGATAATCACCGATGTCTTGATCACTGTACCTTGTGATACAAGATAATCACCGATGTCTCGACTTCTCTACCTTTTGATACACGATAATCACCGATGTCTCGACCACTCTACCCTGTTCTACTACGTGATTTTGAGCAATGCTCGAGTCACTCTAGCGTGTCCTTTTACGTGATCTTCAGCTATGTCACCATCTCCCAATCCTTTTGGACATACGCACTTTCTGTAAGAAAGGAGATTATTTGTATCTAGTTTAAAACGAGCAACGAATTCATCGCATTTTTTTTAGCTATTTAAAATTTATATCATATCTCACTAAACGTTACATAAATATAATGCATCTTGTGCTTGCCGCACCGCTTCAAATATAGTAGACCCATAACTTTGTGTAGGGAGCTTTAAAAACAGATAATTAACACAAAACTATAACTCTATATACAAAATTTCCATCTCACTTTATTGATCGACGTTTTCGATCTTGCAAACATTCGCGAAACACATAATACACGATTATAAAGTGTCATTTTACGACATACCTAAGATAGAAATAATCCAACTGCATTCTAATGTGTGGGTTAAATTGAGCATGAACCACTCGGTTTGTTATTGTTTTTTCAATATTTACGATTATCCTCCATCCGCTGTTCAGGCTGAGTCTCCTCCACAGATATAACTTGATCTCTCGATACACGTTTATCTACTCTATCGTATTTATATAACGCAGCTGTAAATGTATGAAGTGACATAACCCACTTGACAAAAATCGTAAAAATTTCCATCGATCTCGAGAAAATAGTGTCGCTGGGTTTCGAGTAAACTATAAACGATATTCTGACTTTAAACCTTTAACCTTGAGATTTCCGTTCAAACAAAAAAAAAAAAAGAAAAAAAAATGGTGTGAAGGAAACCAATAAATGGGATCCTGCCGCTAAAAATAAGCCTGTCGATTTCGAATCCTCTCAGTTTTAATCAATGCGAAGTTGAGGAGCTCTGGGACAGCCTGTGCTATCTGGGCTGAAGTCTGAAACGGGCTCACTAGGTCAGAGCGAATTATCTTTCAATCAGTCCGTTCGATCGACGATTCCGTTTCTTTAATCCTGACAGGCTTTGTTCGCCTCACCTTCACTCTTTCCTGCCCTCTTTCCTTTCTTCTTTCCTTCGCCATCTACCGTTATGTCTGTCTGTCTCTCCCTCTCTCTCTCTCTCTCTCTCTCTCTCTCTCTCTCTCTCTCTCTGTCTGTCTCTCTTCCTCTCTCAGTCTCTCTCTCATCCTCTCTCAGTCTCTCTCAGTCTCTCTCTCTCTCTCTCTCTCTCTCTCTCTCTCTCTCTCTCTCTCTCTCTCTCTCTCTCTCTCTCTCTGTCTGTCTCTCTTCCTCTCTCAGTCTTCCTCTCTCAGTCTCTCTCTCATCCTCTCTCAGTCTCTCTCTCTCTCTCTCTGTCTGTCTCTCTTCCTCTCTCAGTCTCTCTCTCATCCTCTCTCAGTCTCTTTCTAAGTCTCTCTCTCTCTCTTCTTATTTTTATTTATGCCTATCCTTCCCTCTCTCTCTCCCTCTCTCTCTCTCTCTCTGTCTGTCTCTCTTCCTCTCTCAGTCTTCCTCTCTCAGTCTCTCTCTCATCCTCTCTCAGTCTCTCTCTCCCTCTCTCTCTCTCTCTCTCTCTCTCTCTCAGTCTTCCTCTCTCAGTCTTCCTCTCTCAGTCTCTCTCTCATCCTCTCTCAGTCTCTCTCAGTCTCTTTCTAAGTCTCTCTCTCTCTCTTCTTATTTTTATTTATGCCTATCCTTCCCTCTCTCTCTCTCCCTCTCTCTCTCTTTATTGTTTCTTTTTCTTCTGTCTCTATTCCCTTTGTACCTTTATCTTTTGTCTTGATTATAAAATGTAATCCTTTAAATATTTAGATCCTATTCAATATTCTTCATTTCTCATGGACCCCTCCCCCCCCCACCACACACACACATACACACCTCCTACCACGCACCAGACGCACTTCTCTCTTGTTTGTCCTTTATTACCCTTTTTGACTTGATTCATACATAGAGCTCACAAAAGTTAAAAGTACTTCACGCAAAGAAATATGTCTTTTATCGGGAACGGGTCTATTGAGGTGCGTTCGTGAATAAAAAACACAGACCGCAGAATTTCAAGAATAAAAACAGGCGAGCTGACAACAATAGTGGATTTGCCATTTTTTTTCAGAATTGGGTCTGTCAAGTGTTGACTCCTGAAGTACGGATAAGCAAATTCTATGGAACATGTGGAAAAAAGAAAAAAAAAATCGAATATTCAATCCAAATCGATGGAAAAATGATGTAGTGCTTTTTTTTTTATCTTTTGCGCATTTTTTTCTGTTTCAAAGCGAATCGTTACAGCCTATAGTAAGCTTGGTGTGCTTCAACATTAGCCTCGGGATAGGGACACACTTGGTAACTATCCGGAGAGGCATTTATTTTGATTGTCTGCCCTTTATTGTGTCAGATGATGTTGATGATGATGATGAAGAAGAAGAAGAAGAAGGAGAAGAAGAAGAAGAAGAAGAAGAAGAAGAAGAAGAAGAAGAAGAAGAAGAAGAAGAAGAAGAAGAAGAAGAAGAAGAAGAAGAAGAAGAAGAAGAAGAAGAAGAAGAAGAAGAAGAAGAAGAAGAAGAAGAAAAAAAGAAGAAGAAGAAGAAGAAGAAGAAGAAGAAGAAAAAAAGAAGAAGAAGAAGAAGAAGAAGAAGAAGAAGAAGAAGAAGAAGAAGAAGAAGAAGAAGAAGAAGAAGAAGAAGAAGAAGAAGAAGAAGAAGAAGAAGAAGAAGAAGAAGAAGAAGAAGAAGAAGAAGAAGAAGAAGAAGAAGAAGAAGAAGAAAAAAGAAAAGAAAAAAAAATACGATGATGAGAAGGTGAAGCGTATTTTGTGCTCATCTCCTACAACTTGAGCCATCTGAAATCAATTCTTTTTCCTGATAAACTTGAGTGCCTGTGAAATAACACTTTAAAACTGCTAGGATAATAGAACAATTTTTTTTAATCGAAGGATAATGTTTAATTTGTTTGTAGAGCCATCACGGGTTTGCGTGGGTTGATATTAAACGTAGAACTGATATATATATTTGAAGCAAAAAAATGTTTTAAGATATAATTATCCAGTTTTGAGTTCAGATCTTTGATCTTTAGAAAAAAAAAAGTCGTGATTTTTTTATTTAAATGTGAAGCAAATGTTATTTATATAATAATAAACCGGTCGATCCGTAAGGTTAGGAGATAACGGGAACGAGGTTTGAATATAAAGATTAAGAGAGAAAAAGGAATGATAGAAAGAGAGAGAGAAAGAGAGAGACAGAGCGAGAGAGACAAATTTAGAAAGATAGACAGACGGACAGATAGACAGACAGATAGAGATAGAAATAGATAGATAAATGGAGAGAAACAGAGAGTGAGAAACAGAGAGAGACAGACAGGGACAGAGAGAGGGAGAAAAAGAGAGAAAAATAGAGTGAGAGTGCGAAAGAGAGCGAGAGAAATAAAGAGTGAGAGTGAGAGAGAGAAAGAGAGAGATAGATAGATAGAGAGAGAGAGAGACAGAGAGAGAGAGACAGAGAGAGAGACAGAGAGAGAGAGAGAGAGAGAGAGAGAGAGAGAGAGAGAGAGAGAGAGAGAGAAAGAGAGAAGAAGAAGAAGAAAGAAAAGAGCAATTTAATGCACATGAAATAATTTTAGAAAAGAATATAACACTGGAGAGGTAGGGAACGGAAGAGACAAACCATGTGGGAAAAATAGGAAAAAATGAAAAAGATTAAGGGATAAAAAAGCGAGGTACAGAAAGCCCAATTCAGCTGCTACCTGTAGCCAGGAGACCGATTTTCAGTTACACAGATCGGCAATTCTACAATAATTGTGTGACGTCTGTTTAGAGAACAGATCAACTATGTCCATGTTATTGTTTGTACAAAAAACAAAAAAAACAAAAAAAAAAACATGGTGATAAAAAATGAATGCGATACGGGCAATTAGTTCAATACAATAACTGAATATGGGATGAGACAAGACCCAAAGCTTTTGTTCTAATCACAGCAATCATAAATGGTTGTATTATGCGATACGTCAGTTTTCTGTTGTTGTTTTTTTTTCATACACATACCAAAATGGAGACCCTAGGCCGTCCTACCCGAGAATTTAAACTACGGAGAGGTCAGAGCAATGGAGGCGCTAGCTTTCCTTCTGTCAACTTGTAAAATCCGAATTAACACGTTGACGCTCTCTGCTGATTCTTCTACCGCGCCTGACTCCATCGACGCATCCTGCGCGCGCGTCACGCCAGCTGCCAGTAGGAATAACACTGGAGGCGCGGCTCGTTAAGAGTCTTGTTAAACCTATTGTCTGTGGTGAGTGTCGGGCAGCTAGCCATGTCCTGTACTGGTGAGTAACATTGCTGGGGTGAGGGCAGATGGTATCATCCAGCATCCATCAATGGAATGTTGTGTGTCTCGCGCACTTGTTACTACTCTACACGCATCAGTGGGCGTATATAAATATGTATATGTGGATATGAACGATTTTATTTTATCTTTTTTTATCATCATCATCATCTTCTTCTTGTTCTTGTTCTTTTTCTTGTTCTTCTTCTTCTTGTTCTTCTTGTTCTTGTTCTTGTTTTTGTTCTTGTTCTTGTTCTTGTTCTTGTTCTTGTTCTTGTTCTTGTTCTTCTTCTTCTTCTTCTTCTTCTTCTTCTTCTAGCATATTAAAGGGCAAGACGTCTCTGCTACTATGGGCAGTTATCTAGGGTGTCCCTGGTCTCATGCTACCAGAAAACTTGGTATTGTTCAAACACTCCATTTATCCACACCAATGACGAGGATTGGGGTCGACTTGCTGGTATTAACTCTTATTATGGGCAGAATCCTTGGCTGTTTGTCGAGGTGCTACAGTTTGTATTATCGCTATGTATATATGAAAAAAGTTCTCTGTGGTCCCGGACAAGAGCGTGATATTTAGCGTGTGATACCACAGGCAATGGCGGGATCATGCTCCGAGTAATGTTAAAAATCTGGTTCACAGAATCTTCTTTTCTTTTTCACTCCGGGGACATCATCTACTTCTGTTAACGCCAAGAATGGTCAAGTCACTTGAGAGTTAAGTCCCCTGTGGAAGAAATAAAAAAAAAACCCTTCAACTTGAAGCGCCCTCGTCAGATCGAACTAAAACAATAATTATTTCTCATAAGTGCCGTTGTTATTCCTGCGACAGTTGTACGCCGCTGTCAAGCCGCAAGGCCACGAGACAGACTGGGTCGCATTGCGCACTAGTGGAGCGTGTTTCGGGGAGAGGCGTCCAGAGAAACAAGGAAACGCTTTTATCCGCGTGTGTCCTCATGGGCTTAGCTCCTCCTGGTATCTCCTGGTCGGCGACGCGAGATAAGAGGAAGGTCTGAACCTTTGGAGACCAGAGACAAGACACGGCGGCCATAGTCTACACACACACACACACACACACACACACACACGCCTATAAGCGTATGCGCGCACACACATCATGAGTTTATGACCATCTTGATCGTAAAAAAAAAAAATTGAGAGACAAGATAATGTGAAAGACCTGTTCATTTTATTACATTCGATCTGATAAACTGATAAGTAAGTTTTCCACACATTTAATATTGGTATTTAAGAATTGGTTTAAATTGTGAAAATTTGTGTTTGTTCAGTGAAAAAAAACCGCTGCATATTACAAAACTGATAAACTTCTAACTCTACATTCTACTCTGGAAAAAAGTTTAAGATTTTTTATTATTTTTTAGTTCATCAGTAATCGCATAAACCTTACAGGACTCATGAACAACAGGTTTTGTTCCAGATTTAGCTCTAGATTATCAAAAAATCGTTTAGCTGATCCACAGAAAACGTTTGAACAAAATTTTTTGACACAGCTCTACCAAGAATCTGCGCAGCCTTTTTTTCACTGCGTTCTTCCAGAGGAGAAAATCCTGACCGCCATGAACCTGGCGAGTAAATCCTAAAGGTGACAGGTTTCGCGGAAATCAAATTTTTACGGAAATGTGGACATGAGTCCCATCTAGTCCGCTCTAAACTAGATCTCGGGATCGTAAACTCAAATGATTTTTGCTGTTATCAGACACTGAATCAAATGTCGCTTTCTGGAAATTTCGACACCGATGTTTGTATCTTCGCCATCAGTGACCGCAGAGCTCGGGTGGTTTAAAAATAAGTTTAGAGGAGCTGAAACGGAATGAATAGAGACAGTTATGAAATATATATGAATTACATGAGTGTAACTGTAATTATATATATATATATATATATATATATATATATATATATATATATATGAAAAAACTATATATTTTATAACCGCTCATTACTCACAGCTATCTGAAGAGAGTTTCTCGGGCTTGAAACTCTGAAGTCATGGCAAACTAAATCTAGGTAATCAATTCCATTATCATTTAGTATAATTATATATATATATATATATATATATATATATATCGCTTTGATCATATGGCTCATAATCTTTTGGATAAGTCATTAAAATTGCCGACGGTTGAGTTACTGGGCTCAACTTCTTTTTTACTTTCATCGAAGTAGGGACTCGTTTGGAAATAGGAATATATCAATCAAGCAATGACACAAAAAATACATAACTGCCTCAGCTTGAGTATCGCAATAGTAAGAAAATGTATCCTTTCGGCAGCAATGTCAAGGATTGTGAAGACCTGTTGGATGATCTCTATGTTTAGCAGATAAAACTAACATGGATAGAATCAGAGGGAGAGAGAGAAAGAGAGAGAGAGAGAGAGAGAGAGAGAGAGAGAGAGAGAGAGAGAGAGAGAGAGAGAGAGAGAGAGAGAGAGAGAGAGAGAGAGAGAGAGAGAGAGAGAGGAAGAGAGAGATAGAGAGAGAGAGAGAGAGAGAGAGAGAGAGAGAGAGAGAGAGAGAGAGAGAGAGAGAGAGAGAGAGAGAGAGTCAGAAACACAGAGAGAAAGGCAGGTAGAGAATATTGATAATAGTGGTTTCTCCATGGGTTTATTTTTGTCATAGCTGATTGATTTGTTTATGCCCGAAAAGCTGGCAAACCTATACAGGTATTTCCGTTATTATACTTGAGAGAGACATGAAGACAGCCTTTCTCCCACTGGTCATATTTTCCACGCCATTAAGTAGGCAATACACTAAGCATTTATGCTATAGAAATACTTCAACCACAAAGCGCGTTTGTAAGAATCTCCAGAAAATAATGTTTTGGTTGAATAGTTCTGCGTTGAAGTTTCGTTGTACAAATGTACATTTCTGTAAGATTTCTTCACAAATATCAGGCTTTGTATGAATATGATAGTCGATTGTATAAAACTACAGCCCAGACCAACTTTTGTTCCATTTATAAGGTTTTAAATCCTGTTATGTGAATCACAATATCGTATGGAATAAATTAGCTTTCTATAGTGCGAAGGCCGAAGCTCGCAAACGGTTTCTTGTTATGATAAATGTAGGTCTAATTATTTTGTTTTGTTATGGATACTGTTGACTGAGTTTTTGATTGGATAAAAAAACTGATAGGCATTGATAATATATAATTGCTTAGTCTAATTTATGTGGGACAAAACTGGAAATGGGCTGGATGTGTGGCAAAATAATCAAACGATAGGTGGACACAAAGACGACCGGGTCGGCATCCACGGCAGTTCATAGAATCTCAAGGCTAGGGAAACAGCAGATGGCGCGACATGGAACAACAGAGAGGGCTAAACATGGAACAACAGAGAGGGCTAAACATGGAGCAACAGAGAGGGCTGAACATGGAACAACAGAGAGGGCTAAACATGGAACAACAGAGAGGGCTAAACATGGAGCAACAGAGAGGGCTCAACATGGAACAACAGAGAGGGCTAAACATGGAACAACAGAGAGGGCTAAACATGGAACAACAGAGAGGGCTAAACATGGAGCAACAGAGAGGGCTGAACATGGAACAACAGAGAGGGCTAAACATGGAACAACAGAGAGGGCTAAACATGGAGCAACAGAGAGGGCTGAACATGGAACAACAGAGAGGGCTAAACATGGAACAACAGAGAGAGTCAAACATGGAACAACAGAGAGGGCTAAACATGAAACAAGAAAGAGAGAGAGCTAAACATGGAACAACAGAGAGAGCTAAACATGGAACAACAGAGAGAGCTAAACATGGAACAACAGAGAGGGTTAAACATGAAACAAGAAAGAGAGAGCTAAACATGGAACAACAGAGAGGGCTAAACATGGAACAACAGAAAGGACTAGACTCCGAGACGTCTGGAAGCCAGATCCTGAGGGTTCCAT
The DNA here is from genome assembly GCA_033675545.1 of Elysia crispata. Classification (NCBI taxonomy): domain Eukaryota; kingdom Metazoa; phylum Mollusca; class Gastropoda; family Plakobranchidae; genus Elysia; species Elysia crispata. The sequence goes on along the minus strand of JAWDGP010003056.1, from coordinate 296,333 downwards.
CCTGAACTGGATGGGCAAACCAACGTAGCTCTAACAGATCAGTGTCGCAAGTAAAGAAACAACGGGCTATAACGCTCGCTCACGAACTTTGCGATACATTGTCACCCATTCCAAAAGCATCTGCTTCCAACTATAGGAGATTACGAGGAAACAGCAATTTCCGAACTTCACAATCTATTTAAAGATGTCTCGAAATGCTCATTACACGGCTAAAATTGCTAGAAGGTCGAATGCCTTACTGGATTTCAACTCATTTGAATTTGCGCTTTTAAAGGGGTTTAGAATGTTCTGAGAAATAGATTTAGGTTTTACAAGATTAACTTACGATTCTTCTAGTGTAAATCAAATAATTCTGTGCTTTTGTTATTTGTAGGAGTCCACAAAGTCCTTAAAATGCCAATAGGACAATGTACAACTGTCTTGCACGAAGTCATAGCTAGCCTTTGATTGCAACTATCATTATTATCTGATGTTTTGAGATAGTTTAAGTAGATCACTTTACAAAATGACTTTTTACGCTTTTATTTCACGTTGATAAATGCGATTTCATAAAGAGTTCTGCTACATAGATGGAAGTCATGAGCTCTATTTAAGTTTTTGTTAGTGAATCAAGCAATAGCGACTGCAAGAATGCTCATTGATGTGAAATTTGAAGTAAAAAAGGGGAAACAAAAGGAGGAACAAATCTTCAAGAATTTTTTTAGTTCTGCTTAATCTTTGAAATGCTTCCGATTGTTTAACAGAATTAATGACTTCCAGCAAAGTGGCACATCTCTTTGTGAAATCGCATTTTCTTTACTGAGGGAATGAATTATAGATCGACGCAGCAAGAAACAAAAATTTCCTCATGATGTGTGGGTTGGTACAAAATTTTTTCTCAATTTTATCGTTCGAACGCTCACCCTGAAAAGAAGAAGTGACCTCTAACTATGTGGTTTGTGCGTGAGTCGAGTAACAGTGTGTAATGTCACTCAATTGTTTCTTAGATAAACAACATAGGGGACAAAACTATCTAACTAGGTCGCTGCGCTGCTTTTAAGTCTAACCTGTAGATTCTAATGTCATGTCTGATCAATGATTGTCAACGCAACATGGCGGTCTCTAAATTAGAAGAATCTTAGTCGAAACCCCAATATGAAGCGACGCAGGCAAAGCGACACAAAATTAAAAAAAAAAAAAATTAAAAACAAACAAGAAAAGGCAACAAATCAAACAGGAATGGTAATTTAGATTTATTTGGCCGTACTCTTAAAAAACTTGCGTGATTTATGTAACCAGCAGCGTATTGTATAAGTATCGTTTATTTTAATTTCTAAAGGAAGTTTTGTGCCAGTGTGTGTGTGTGCGTTTTTTTTTCTTCTAATTTATTGCCCAGATACTAGCTGTAAATTGCGCCAAAGGGTGAGCAAATCTACAGATGGTGTACATTCAACAATTCGCTCAGAAAATAATAATTCAAGTAAAAGATTTAAAAAAAATTCTGAGAGAAAAAAACATGTAGAAAACAACAACAACAACAACCAAGTGCATAGGCAAAGAAAGAATTGAAAAAAAAAAACTCAAAAGAATTTAACTTATCAGGCCACACCTTTCTCTTTTAAATATTCGTTTTGCATAGTTTTCACATTTCAGTCAACATATTATATTTTTCTATGAGGAAAGAAAATACAGTAATAAACATAATTATGCGTCAGAAACGGGGAATAATTGAAACAATACAGGGACTCTAATGGGAAATTTCACTAATGTCTCATTATACAGAATACAGTGACCCAGTATTAAGCGTTCATGATTTACGATTCATCGTAAACTTCATATCCAATCATTTCTACCGGAGTGACCCAGTTTTTGTCATTGTTTTTGCTGGAGCCAGACCGTCCATTTAACTTACAGCAACTGTAGCAACCTGGTCCAGGTCGACTCATCTGTCTGCGAGTTAGATACAACAAAACCTCTAGCTGTGTCTGTTTGTGATAGATACAACAAAACCTCTAGCTGTGTCTGTGATAGATACAACAAAACTTCTAGCTGTGTCTGTCTGTGAATGAGAAAAAAAAAACAACCTAGTGAGGTGTCTGTCTGTGAGTTAGATACAACAAAACCTCTAGCTGTGTCTGTCTGTGATAGATACAACAAAACCTCTAGCTGTGTCTGTCTGTGATGGATACAACAAAACCTCTAGCTATGTCTGTCTGTGAGTTAGAAATAAAACAACCTAGTGAGGTGTCTGTCTGTGAGTTACAAACAACAAAACCTCTAGTTGTGTCTGTCTGTAAACTAGAAATAAAACAACCTAGAGAGGTGTTTGTTTGTGAGTTAAAAATAAAACAACCTAGTGAGGTGTTTGTCTATGAGTCAGAAATAAAACAACCTAGTGAGGTGTTTGTCTGTGAGTTAGAAATAAAACAACCTAGTGAGGTGTCTGTCTGTGAGTTACAAACAACAAAACCTCTAGTTGTGTCTGTCTGTAAATTAGAAATAAAACAACCTAGTGAAGTGTCTGTCTGTGAGTTAGAAACAACAAAACCTGTTACTGACACATCGCTATACAACCTGCTTAGTGTCGGCGTGTCTGTCTGTGAGTTAGAAACAACAAAACCTGTTACTGACACATCGCTATACAACCTGCTTAGTGTCGGCGTGTCTGTCTGTGAGTTAGAAACAACAAAACCTGTTACTGACACATCGCTATACAACCTGCTTAGTGTCGGCGTGTCTGTCTGTGAGTTAGAAACAACAAAACCTGTTACTGACACATCGCTATACAACCTGCTTAGTGTCGGCGTGTCTGTCTGTGAGTTAGAAACAACAAAACCTGTTACTGACACATCGCTATACAACCTGCTTAGTGTCGGCGTGTCTGTCTGTGAGTTAACAAGAAGATCTGTTTGGTTGTCACAGCGGTATACCATGATGATTGTCATAGCGTCAAAATGTCCCTCATTTATTTATTTCTATGGCACGATGTATGCACAATGCGACAGGCGCTCATGAATTGTGCTTAGCCATGCGGTCGTACGTTCAATAGCAGAATGGAAGCCTTGCATAATTCAGAGATGCAGAATAATGGCTCAGGAATTAAACTTTCATGTTTAAAATTCAAACAGTGACTTTCACCATCATACCTGTTTTGTCTTATCTCGTGTTAGATCTGCCCCTAGTATTATGAGACATTTTATTATTTCATTCATTCTTTTTTCCCGTTGCTACTTGTACTGTTGTATAATGAAAGGCAAGAACACACATCAGTTTTTTAGTATTACCCACACCAGCATAGCTTGTAACACTTTGATACTCGAATAAATGAATATATACATCATAAATCTGTATGGACTTTGCATAACATGAGCATCATATTCTTTGATCAGTATTACGTACTCTGCATAAGTGCAGGTGACCGGCAAGTTTTTCTACTACCCTGATGTCAGGGATAGAACATGAGATGACATGATAAAACAGACAAATGTCATCTGTGTAGTGGCACCACGAAATTAGACGATTGGCCGCAAAGAAATTTTTAGATTTACATAATTTTCCTGAAGAAAGTTTGAAATTTCAGCTTTTTACAGTGCTCTCATTTCTAGGCTTTCTTATTGTTTCAGAAGTAAAAGCACTTTAAATAGCAAGGATTTCAAGCCTTCTTGAGGGAAATGGCATTTTCCGAACCACTCGTTAGCCGCAAACTGTCTCATTGTGGTAGATACGAAGCTTGTAGAGATTGGCCTCTTTTCGAGTTACTATTCGAGTACGAAAGTTGCTTACTTTGGGAATCAATTGATTTAACTCGAAGAACCATCTCACCAATATCTCTTTTCCAAATTGCAGAAGAAAAAAATATAATTATTTGTGAAGTTATGTCAACCAGGTTTGTAGCTTCTTTTTCAGTCGCTAGTCGAGAAAAAAAAAGTCTCAAAATTTGGAAATAAATTTAACTCGAAAAATAGCCCGCTTATTCTTTTTTTTCACATTGAGGGAAAAAAAAACAACTCGGAGAGCCAAATGAACAGCCTAGTTTACATAAACCCCCTTTTTGCTTCCGGCTTCCTTCACCGATTTGAGCGGCGCTATAAACACAAGTTGATATAGAATTTTACACGACACATAATATATTATCGACCAACATTTTTGCTGCTTTTCCAGTGCACACAATAAAAAAGGGAAGGGATATTCTGGCCATGCAGCCAAAATAACCTGGAAAGGTAAACTTACAAAGGAAAAGACGGAGACATAACACTACTAATCTGGCCGCGGAGCCAAAATAACCTAGAAAGGTAAACTTTCAAAGGAAAAGACGGAGACAGAACACTACTATTCTGGCCATGTAGCCAAAATAACCTGGAAAGGTAAGCCTACAAAGGAAAAGAGGGAGACAGAACACTACTAATCTGGCCGTGGAGCCAAAATAACCTGAAAAGGTAAACTTTCAAAGGAAAAGAGGGAGACAGAACACTACTAATTTGGCCGTGGAGACAAAATAACCTGGAAAGGTAAACTTTCAAAGGAAAAGACGGAGACAGAACACTACTAATCTGGCCGTGAAGCCAAAATAACCTGGAAAAGTAAACTTTCAAAGGAAAAGAGGGAGACAGAACACTACTTTAATCTGGCCGTGGAGCCAAAATAACCTGGGAAAGTAAACTTTCAAAGGAAAAGAGGGAGACAGAACACTATTTTAATCTGGCCGTGGAGCCAAAATAACCTGGAAAAGTAAACTTTCAAAGGAAAAGAGGGAGACAGAACACTACTTTAATCTGGCCGTGGAGCCAAAATAACCTGGAAAAGTAAACTTTCAAAGGAAAAGAGGGAGACAGAACACTACTTTAATCTGGCTACATGGCCATTTTACACACTGCGTAATTCGTCGTAATAAATAATAATTTGCTACAAGGGATCCTCTGAAATATCTTGAATGGTATTCATGACAAGTTTGCGTTATGAAATATGCAACAACATAACCTGAAATTCATGTGGGTTGTTTGAATAACAAACGAACTAGATTACTGTACCTTAAAACAATTACTATTATTTTAATGAATTTCTCTGAGTCCCTAATCATAACCTCAAAGCCCATTAAAACTAATACCATTTAATAATGCCCTCATACTCCTTTCAAGTTATTGCGATTTAGTGAAGTGTCCAAAGACCCTTAACACAATTTTAATCATGCCCTAAGTGTCCCTTAAAATCATCATCATTCAATAGTGCCCTCATACTCCTTTTAAGCTATTGCTATATAACAGTCTCCCAAGTCCCTTAACACTAAGTTAATAATATCCTCAGAGTCCCTTAAAACCATCGCCGCGTAATGATGTCTCCTAAGTCCCTTAACACTACATTAATTTTGTCCTCAAAGTCCCTTAAAACTATCGCCGCATAATGATGTCTCCTAAGTCCCTTAACACTACATTAATTTTGTCCTCAGAGTCCCTTAAAACCATCGCCGCGTAATGATGTCTCCTAAGTCCCTCAACACTACATTAATTTTGTCCTCAGAGTCCCTAAAAACCATCGCCGCATAATGATGTCTCCTAAGTCCCTTAACACTACATTAATTATGTCCTCAGAGTCCCTTAAAACCATCGCCGCATAATGATGTCTCCTAAGTCCCTTAACACTACATTAATTTTGTCCTCAGAGTCCCTAAAAACCATCGCCGCATAATGATGTCTCCTAAGTCCCTTAACACCATTATAATAATGTCCTCAACTTTACGCTTCAACTTCATAAATAAAACCATTCAGTCGTAATTTATAATTGTGTTCCCTCGACGCAATCGAATACTAAATTTGTTATTCTCGTGTTATTCAAATTTCCAGATAATTGAATTTTCTCCATATTTGATGAGTTGAGTTCACAAAGCAGATAACCTCGAGGGGCTTTTCTGCACTTTGATGTTTTGATCATTCGACCAGAAAAATTATTTATGATGTGTGGAGTTTTCTTCTGGAACAAACAGCAACGAGTCTATGCTTCAAAGGTTTGTTTTCAGATCTTTCAAGTCTCTGTGAATGCCGAAGCTAAACAAGGTCCGTATAATATCAGGTTTATAACAAGTCTAGGGAAAGAAAACGGAATTTGTTAAAGCAGACTAAACATTGTTTATCATTTTGGAGCTTCTATCGTGTTTGTTAGAACAGATTTTCGCTGAGAAAACAGATTTGGGTTCCATTAAAGTGAAAATGAAACTGCTGAGTCAACGAGACTTGGTTCTGAGGTGTATCTTTGCTACAGCTCTTTACTGCTTTCAATGACAGTTTAAACAATGTCTAAATGGACAGCTTAGCACACTGTCTAAAAATGTTGAGAATGAAACATTCACATATTTACAACTAATACATCATACACGTCGATTACACGGACACACACACACACAAAAGACAAAAAAAAAACCCCAACCCCCCCCCCCCAAAAAAAAAAAAAACCAAAAAACAACAACAACAACAACAACAACTGAACATTAAGTAAATCTTTTCATATCCTTAAAGAAAGCCTTCATTTTCATTTTACATCGCCCCCCCCCCCCCCTTTTTCCCCCCTGCACAGTAATTTATACCGAGACTTATTTTTTTTTTTTTATCTTTCAACTATAGTTTCAAGGACAATAGCGCTTCCCGTTGTGAGCCAACCAAGATAATGTCTGTCAGATTGAAACCCCATTTTAGATATAAAACCTTGAGCCTGGAAACAACTTTTCTCCCAACTGGGGACCACGGAGCCCCACTTCCGATACGTCCCGAGTCAGAGCCGAGACAGGCATTGATTTCAGCTCTCCAGCTAAACAGTAACCAACACGAGCCGGAATTGTAATACCGGACAGTATTATCGTCTGCCGGGCTAATGCGAAACCAAAAGTGGAAGTAACCGGAAACACAAAGATTCTGCGACGAGTGCATTATGGGAGCCGTGACCTTTGGACTCGTTAGCGCTGCAGCCGAGGCACAGTTTAGAGCACGGTGAGACAAAAGTGATCCGCAGACACAAGAAAAAATGCAAATTCCTGGCCGTAAACTACTGTGGTGGAACTGATGGAGTGGCTTGAGGCTGGGACAGCTCAGATTCTGACCAGTACACCGACGCGTCTTGCAACGGCTGCTCGTGTTTTCTATCGTTGAGCTAAAGCGCAAAATGAATTTTGACGTTCGATTTATAATCTCTTGATTCGGGGTCGTGCTGTACCAATCTTGCTCTGCGCGAGTATTATGACGTATCTAGGTCTCTGAGATACAGATGTGCTGGTTTTTTTTTTTTTTTTTTTTGACCTATGATTAAATTGTGTGGGTTTTTTTATTTCTTATTTATTTTGTCGTACACACAAAATATCCAACCTTCACTTTAGGACTGAGTAATTTAGCGCTAGCGGATCTCTGGGGCTGTAAAAATCAGTTTTATTCTTTTTTTTTTCTCTATCTGTTTTATACTATCAAATCACGAGAGTAATTTTCCTGGTGCCATCTGAAAGGAATCCTGAAATGAAAAAAAAATGTTATTCTGGAAAATGAAAACTTCTTTTATAATAGCAACAAGAATAGACATCAAAAACAGTTTTTCAAAGAAAGAAAAAAATTGCCATGACTGAGTTGTATTTCCACAAAATCCTCTCATGACAACTCATGAGAAAAAAATCAACGTAATATTGTGACTAAGCTGTAAGTACCTGTAAAAGTTTTTTTTAATGTATGATGAAAAACAGTTTCCTATAAAAATCTGTGTTTTCTTGGCTTCTTTAAAGATAAAGCCTTTACAAAATATGATAGAAATGGCGGTGATGGCGACAGGTGGATAAAACTTAACTGTATAAAAACCATCAACATTATAGTGACAGTAAAGCGTCTAAAACGTTAACTTTGTTAATCTAAATCAACATTATAGTGACATAAAGCATCCCAAAACTAGTCTTGTAATCTAAATCAATATTGCAGTGACAGTAAAGCTTCCAAAAATTAGCCCTGTAATCTAAATCAACAGTATAGTTACAGTAAAGTGTCAAAAAAAAAAAAAAAACCAGTCCTGTAATCTAAATCAACATTATAGTGACAGTAAAGTGTTAAAAAAAAAATAGTCCTGTAATCTAAACCAACTTTATGATCACAGTGAAGCGCCCAAAAACTAGCCCTGTAATCTAAATCAACAATTTTTTTATTGTGACAGTTACGCGCTAACTTGGGTCTGAAATCTCAATAAATATCACAGTGAGAGATGCGCGTCAAAAATCTTAGCTACGGCATTTTTGCGCATGACATATACAGAAAACGTATTCAACCAAAACAATATCAACATTTAACCGTACAATTTGATTTTGTTTACATGTGATTAATGTAACTAAAAGAAACCTGCATTCAACCAACAAGCATACATTTCTCACGGTCTCTGCAAGAGGGCATTTCTTTTAAAAGCAATGAAATATTTCATGCGTTTATCATAATCTAATCATTGTCTGTTATCTCATTATTATGCACATCGCCTGTTAACTATATTCCCTGTTTTCAGAATGCAGCAATGAATTATTTCATCCGTTTATCATAATCTAATCATCGTCTGTTATCTCATTATTATGCACATCGCCCGTTATCAATATTCGCTGTTTTCAGAATGCGAGATTCTTAAAGGCATAACAAAAACTTGCCAGTTTTGCATATAAACGTGCAATAGACCCTTGATGTTTAAAAGAATATTTGAAGTCCATTTTCTTACAGCTGTGTCATTTCTTGTAAAAACTGCCTGCAGATCTCCTCTTCTATAACACAGAACCAATCATTAAGGTGAAAAGAGAACTAGAGGGATCACCCTTATTCGCATCCAAGCTATGGTTGAAATTCGACCAAATATTCTTGAAGATTTACGGCGCTTTGTCCAATGTTAACAACTTCGTGGCGGAGCTGGGACCAATGCCTCTATTTGTCTTTGCGCTTGACTAAATTGACCTGAGTCTTTATCAGATTGTAATGTTCACATCCCCGCACAGTTCTGAAAAAGTATATGTAGTGGACTTGGGACCAATACTTCTCTAACCATAGAAAGGCAAACCTTCCTACAAGTCACAAGCTGCTTAATAGCCTAGGTAATAAAAAAAAAGATAAAGAACCCCCCCACCCCCCACAATATGGATTTCGAAGACTGAATTTAAGGTCTCCCAGGTAAGCCTAAACCATTCTTTACCAAAAAACACGTTTATTTTTCAGATTTCTTTTCTCATTATCTCTTACTGGAAATAAGGATTTTTAGCAGATCCAGTAAAAAAAACGAAATAAAACCTGATGTCATTAACTAACGTAGAGTCTTTCTGAGAACGAATGATCAAACGACGGGGCCCAGATCAAACAGTGCACTTAGGAAATGAAAGCAATTTTACTCAAAACAAAGTCTAGAACATTTTTGAGTCATCTGGCAAATATAAAAGCCATAAAAAGAGAAGCCTAGACATCAATTTCATCCTTCAGATCCCTGTTATCTTGAAAACTTCACATTTTCTAACAAAAGATGTTTCCTTTCTTACAGCTAATGAATCGTTGCGCTTCCCTTTAATAGATTTTGCTGTAAACAATGGTAGTGTATTTATCTTTTTTCGTGCACTAATCTTTCGCTTGTGATTAGACACTGCACATGCATAATTCGGATAAAAGGGAAAAATTCCATTGAAGTAAAGCATCTAACGCAATTGATTTATAAATTTTCAATAACTTTGAATCCATCAAAATATCTGTTTGAAAATGCTATGGTATCAACATGGTATGACGAGCAATTAAGAATCAATAACAAAGAGAAAAATTACATAGAGAGAGAGAGAGAGAGAGAGAGAGAGAGAGAGAGAGAGAGAGAGAGAGAGAGAGAGAGAGTGAAGGAGAGAGGGAGGGAAAGGGAAAGAGAGTGAAGGAGAGAGAGACGGAGAGAGAGAAAGAGAGAGAGAAACGGAAAGAGCGAAAGAGAGAGAGAGAGAAAGAAAAAAAAAGATAGAGAGAGGGAAAGAGAGAGAGGGAGGGAAAGAGAGAGAGGAGGAGAGAGAGACGGAGAGAGAGAGAGAAAGAGAGAGAAGGAGAGAGAGTGAAGGAGAGAGGGAGGGAAAGAGCGAGAGAAGGAGGGAGAGACGGGGAGAGAGAGGGAAAGAAAGAGCGAGAGAAGGAGAGAGAGGGAAAGAAAGAGAGAGAGAGAGAGAGAGAGAGAGAGAGTGAAGGAGAGAGGGAGGGAAAGGGAAAGAGAGTGAAGGAGAGACAGACGGAGAGAGAGAAAGAGAGAGAGAAAGGGAAAGAGCGAAAGAGAGAGAGAGAGAAAGAAAAAAAAGATAGAGAGATGGAAAGAGAGAGAGGGAGGGAAAGAGAGAGAGGAGGAGAGAGAGACGGAGAGAGAGAGAGAAAGAGAGAGAAGGAGAGAGAGAGTGAAGGAGAGAGGGAGGGAAAGAGCGAGAGAAGGAGAGAGAGGGAAAGAAAGGAGAGAGAGAGAGAGAGAGAGAGAGAGAGAGAGAGAGAGAGAGAGAGAGAGAGAGAGAGAGAGAGAGAGAGAGAGAGAGAGAAAATAAAGGGGGGGGGGTACGTGGAGAACAAGACAAAGATAGACAAGTAGGTTGAGACACACATTAAAGATAAACAGAAAATGAGTCGGAGAAAAAAAAAAGATGGGTGAGAGACAGAATAGAGAGAGAAAGTGAGAGGAGAGAAACACAGACCAGACAGACAGATCAATCTTCTAGGTTTCAACTTTATAATAACTTTTATACCGACCAGATAGCCGTGCCGGAAGTCGAACAGGAACCAAGTAATTTTGTAAATTCCATTGTCCAACAATATTCTGATTTTCCCCCTGATTTGGGCTCCAGCCATTGGCTTCTGCACTGGTAGACAGAATTAAGTGTGTAAAAGATCCTGAATCCCCAGGTGGGAATAGCAACTCGTCATAACCTCTTTTTGTCTGAATACAGCCAGTACAACCATTTAATACACATCCTCACGGGCAGTTCTGCTATTGTTCATCTGAGCAGGCACATAGATTCATCAGTTCTTTGAATGAAGAACTTTATACGCCCAGTCCACCACAAGCGGTGATCTAAAGGGCTTCTCCTCACAAGAAGACTGCAGTTATTTCTTTATTTAGTTACCTCGCTGTGAGTACCAGTGTTTATAATTTATGCGTCATAGACAGTACTTGTGTTTGTAGTTTGTAACCTAATGATCAGTATTAGTTTTAGTGCTTTGTTTAGTAATCTTGCTGTGAGTATTTGTGTTAATTATATTACGTAACCTTATTATCAGTACTGGTGACGATACTTTGTAACCTCACACACAGTAATGGTGTTGGTACCTCGTATCTCATATATAGTACTGATCAGGATGTACTTTCTAAGTCATTAACAGTACTGGCGTTGGTATTTTGTTAACTTCTTAACAATACAGGTGTTGGTATTTTTGTAACCTCATAAACAATACTGGTATTGGTATTTTGCAACCTCGTAAATACTACTGTCAAACAAAAAATTCTTCATTATATTTATAAAAGACTAATCTCTCCCTATCTATCCATATATCTATATATCTATGTCTCTCTCTCCTTCCCTCTCTCTCTATTTTTTCCCTCTATCCCCCTCTTAAACATCTAAAAACCACCCTCATGGCGGTCGTCTTGCACTAACCTCCACCCAAATTAGAACTAAAGATCATCAAAGGCAACAACAAGACTGAAACCTCTAAATCAGAGACGTGTCTCGAGCAAGTATCGCTGAAATCGAAGCTTCCTGCTGCTGGCTACTAGGCAAGCCAGCCCCGCGGGGCAACCCGTGCAGTGGACCTTAATCCATCCGCCTGGATGCTCCGCCATTCTTTCTGCCTACCCGGCGAGTTCTTCAGCTGTTAATGGGAGCACCAGGCTGCGGGTCGCTGTCGCCGCTCCAGGGAGAAGCCGGACAATGCCGTCACGTGATAGCCGCCGACTTAACGCGGAAATAGGAACTTGCCGCTGGACTTGTTATTTTGTTTCTCCAAGGAAGGTTACAAGCGTCATTAGAGGTTAGGGGGATGGGATAAGAAATGGATTGTTAATGATGTGTGCATGGTGGGTGGATGCCGCTCTATCTGAGTTGCTGAAGGTGTCTAGACTTGGAAGGTTGGTTTAGTCTGTCGCGAATGTTTGGGTGAGGAAGGATGCCACTGTATCTGATTTGTGTTAATGACAAGACTTGGATTGTTAAGGTTGTTGGTGTTTGGGTGGGGGTGGTTCACACTGTATCAGAGCTTTGTTGATGGTCACTAGATATGGATTGTTAAGGTTGTTGGACTTTGGATGGGGGTGGTTCACACTGTATCAGAGCTTTGTTGATGGTCACTAGATATGGATTGTTAAGGTTGTTGGACTTTGGATGGGGGTGGTTCACACTGTATCAGAGCTTTGTTGATGGTCACTAGATACGGATTGTTAAGATTGTTGGTGTTTGAATGGGGGTGGTTCACACTGTATCAGAGCTTTGTTGATGGTCACTAGATATGGATTGTTAAGGTTGTTGGACTTTGGATGGGAGTGGTTTACACTGTATCCGAGCTTTGTTGATGGTCACTAGATATGGATTGTTAAGGTTGTTGGTGTTTGAATGGGGGTGGTTTACACTGTATCAGAGCTTTGTTGATGGTCACTAGATATGGATTGTTAAGGTTGTTGGTGTTTGAATGGGGGTGGTTTACACTGTATCCGATCTTTGTTGATGGTCACAAGATATGGATTGTTAAGGTTGTTGGTGTTTTGGTGGGGGTTGATGACTCTTTGTCTGAGTTGTTAAAAGTGTCTAGACCTGAATTTTTAAGGATGGTGTTTTGATGGGGGTGAATGTCACTGTAACTGAGTTGTGGTAATGGTAACCAGATATGGATTGTTCAGGTTGGTATTTGGGTGGGGGTGGATGCCACTGAATCTGTGTTGATGGTGTACTCGGAAGGTAAACCACCTTCACTAGAAGGCTTGATTCCCACCACCGCCGCCGCTAGAGCGTGCATGCAGGATCTCTCCTGATCGACCCTGGCTTGTCTTTGAATGTATTTAAGATCATAAGAGAGAGAGAAAGAAAGTGAGAGAGGGGGAAGGAAGATAAGAGAGTGAGAGTGAGAGAGAGAAAAAAAATGAAGAGAGGGAGAGAGAGAAGAGAAACAGACAGACAGACAGAGAGGAGGGAAGGAGGAGGGAAGGAGGAAGAAGGGGGGGGGGGTGTCAAAATTGTAACGCGCTGCATTGACAATCTCGTAGAACAAACCGAGAAGAAATTTTTGCCAAGACCTTTAACCTTTCTGTATATTCGTCCTCTCTCCAGACAATCATGCAGCAGAATGTCAGCCTGCACGGTGCTGCCCCATACGTTCAACTACAACAACAACAACATCATCAACACCAACATCAACCATCCCGCAGTAACGACAGCATCTTAATGTGTAATTCAGGCATTTGCAGCCCCGGCAACTTCAGCCTTCTGAGCATCAACAGTGGTAGCGGCGTCATGGCCAACATCAGCGGTGGCACCTACCTGCTCAACACACAGCCGACCAACCTCCTCATTATCAACGCCAGCGACATCCCCCTTAGCACCGAGAACTACAGCAAGTTTGAGTCGGCTCTGACCCCGGCTGGTGACATTATAGTCGCCGTCTACCTTGTGCTTTTAGGTAAGTTGGTCAGAATCTCCTGGTTCTGTTACTTGCCCAGAATATTCCCATGAAGGATACACACTGCTCGATAGAGTCATGTTATGGTAGTATTAGTAACATGGCTGACAGCAAGAATGTATAAGTTGGTTCGAATCTCACTCCTGGTTCTGTTACACGTCCAGAATATCCCCCATGAAGGATACACACTGCTCGATAGAGTCATGTTACTAATATTACATGGCTGAGAGCAAGAATGTTTAAAATATCTTCCTTAGCTAATTTGATTGCTCGCTGTTCGACAGGATACGCTCGCCCAAATCTCTTAATGTAATGTAATTTTTCCACAAGTTTATATCTCTCGGCTTAATGTAGATTTTTGTACTTCACTTCAAGCAGATACGTTTGAAATTCAATTTCAAACAATAAAATATTTTTCAATATGGCAAACAAGATTTCTGGCTGCCTCTGACACTCCAAGTTTTAGACAGACACCATATTCCTGTGCCTGGCATGACGTCTTCAGCTTCTCTGTGTCGGACACGCATACTACATTTTGTAGTAAGTTTATCAAGTAAATATGATTAATACTCAACTCTCAAGCCAAGTAGACTCAGGTTACAGTAGAAACGGCAGGAAAATTAATTATAGTCGGAGCAATACTGATAGAAATCCAGCTTCAACAAAATAAAAACAGAAAAATAAGATCAACAACAACATATCCATGATAAAATAGCAAAGAAATTCTGAAAACGATACTAAACTGAAAAAACGAAACAATGAAAATGATAGTAAAAGTAATACATGAATGGTTTTGCAGCATCGACATTCTCATTTTCTTCCCTCCACCCCTCCTCCTCCTCCCCCCCCCCACACACACACTTTTCACCGTCATAAAAAACTAGAAAAAAAAGATTGAAATATTTCAATACAGAATTTCAATAAGCAAATACGGCGACTGACAACCAATATAAAACCAACATAGACAAAAAAAAAAACAAAAAAAAAAAAGAAAAACGTCCAAGGAATTAGACAGTTACACACTCAGTCGTGTCAGCAATAGCAACATCCACAAAAAAACCATTGACCAGAAAAAAAAAAAAAAGAAAAAAGAACTAACTATTATGGCCTATTTTTCCAAGGGGCTTAGAAATATGCGACACTTGCAAGAATTCAGAACCCAAGCTGTTAAAACGAATATTTACTGCAACTTAGTGCTAGACAAAAAATAATAATAATAATAATAATAATAATAATAATAATAATAATAATAATAATAATAATAATAATAATAATGATAATAATAATAATAATGATAATACTACTACTAATAATAATAATGATAACAACAATAATGATAATAATAATAATAATAATAATAATAATAATAATAATAATAATAATAATAATAATAATAATAATAATAATAATAATAATAATAATAATAATGATAATGATAATAATAATAATAATAATAATAATAATAATAATAATAATAATAATAATAATAATAATAATAATAATAATAATAATAATAATAATAATAATAATAATAATAATAATAAAAGTAACCTCAACTGAATCGCATAGTATTGCATATACCCGCATCTATCAACTTTATGAGCCTTTGATAACAAAATTTATGTTTTAGAACATACTCAAGCAACCATCACATAACGTGTATTAGTCTGACCGGTCTTTGTTTGACTATAATAACCATCCCGCTACTCATACCACACAGTGTGAAACAGAGATTTCACGGGGAGAATAGAGCGCATGCGGGTCGTAGAAACAAACGCGGTAGCTTTCCTCCTAGAATCCTTAGTTGAAAAAAAAAACCCAGACAAAACGCGTTCTGCTGTTTCTCTTATTGCCCATATAGCTTAAAATTAAATATGTGTTAGTCTTACCAATCTTTGTTTGACTGTGATAATCATCACACTACTCGCAACAGAGAGTGTGAAATAAAGAGAGGCTTCACGGGTCAGAGCAATAGTGGCGGCGGCAGCTCTCCTTCTTAATCCTTAGACGAAAAGAAACAAACAAATCGCTATCTGCTGTTGCTCCTACCGCCCATATACCTTAAAATTAAATGTGTGTTAGTCTTACCAATCTTTGTTTGACTATAATAACCATCAAACCGCTCATACCAGAGAGTGTGAAACAAATTGAGGCTTCACGGGTATGGGGGGTTTGATCGGTAGAAGCGATAGCTTTCCTTCTTCAAAATACTTAGTTAAAAAGAAACCGAACAAAAAAAAAAAAAAAAAAAAAAAACGTTTCCTGCTGTTTCTTCTACTGCCCGATATCTTAGATAAACACGGTGAGCCTCCGTCATGCAAGCTGCACGTCGCATTAACACTGGGAGACTCGCCTCCTGAAGTCTCGCCACAATCTAGTGTCTGTCTCCATATTGTACCACGGGGATAATGGAGAAATAACGCGGACATTTTCACGCTTCGGTTCACGGCTACCGGTTCCAGAACGAGTATGGCGGAATCGCTAAATTATTGATGTTTCCGATTACCCTGATCGGATATGTCCTAGATGTACTCAGCATAGCCAGAAATAGCAGCGCTTAAAACCGTGCCGCGGGAAACTGAATACCTGAGATTCAAATTGCAAAACTCGCCCACCGATATAGCAAGCTCCGAACCCGAGGTGAATAATCCCAAGGGGTTAATGTGCTTTAGCACATCTTACCGGTTTTACTATCAAAGAAAAAGAAAGAAGGAAGCTTATGAAAGAAATAGGTCGAAAGGCTCTATGATTGGGATGAGTTTTCTTCCATTTATTTACGTAATCTGGTTAAAATGTAAGATTTTTCATGTAAATTAGAAAAGGACGAAAATGAATGAAAGTAGTAAAACGGGGAAAAAGGGGGTAGGGGATCCACTGATTATTCTTTTGTTGTTGTTTTTGGGTTTTTTTGTTTAAGATCTACATGGGAACTCTGCGCTGAGCTGATTTTAGTAGATTCATAGACAGGGAGATAGAAAATAGAAGCCTACCTCTTCTCAGTATATATATAATTATATATTGAGGAAGGGGTAAACTGATAAATATATCGATGTAGAAATACAGAGAGATAGAAGTAATTATAAATAGGTAAATCAATAGAATATCGATACCCTTCTCACGCTTGATTCAAGAATGCCTTTTTTTCCTGAAAGCTTCCACAACACTATAGTCCACCAATACACAATCGGACACACCCCCAAACATCTAAAAGATGACACGAACCCTGTAAATCAGAAGATCTCAAGGCCAGCGTTCTAACTATAAAACCCACTGTTATATCGAAATTTGAAATTGAAGGATCGCGCACAAGATCTGGACCCCACAGCTGATGGCTTCTTGTCTCTCTATATTCAGCGATTTCCTTAACGAATCCATTTAGAAGATTTATACAGATGATGTATGAATCACTGCCGATCAGAATTAGAGGAAATGTTTGAGATAATGAATCACACAGATGGCTCCAACGCCAGCCCGTGTCAATCCGCCCATGTATAATCCCGCATTACGGCGTATTTTTACCACGCTGCTGGCAGATTTCCTCAGTTTTGAGGTTAAAAACCCCCCCAAATCGTTTCTCCTTCGGACGTGCTAGAGGAGGAAAATACAGCCGTAAATAAGCTCCCAAAGCATTGTTTATGGCGTGAGAGAGAGATGCAATCAGCCTCATTATCATGAGTTAGTTTCATTTTATCTCGGTTTCGGAGTTTGTTTTCATAGCTTCATGATCGAACGGAATTCACGCTTTCAATTCTGAATTTCAAAGGAAAGGAATTGGCCCCAATCCAATTTCCACATTCTTTTCCAGATTTGGAAAATCTCTCGAAGGAGTGTTTCGTGTCTTCAAAGGAGCATCTCGTCCCGTAAATCAATGAATGCGTTTCTAAATTTGTTTCCTTCTCTGCCTAATGAAGCACAGAAAAGACAACTGCCTCGTGTAATCTGATTATGTGATCATTTCGGATGAGAAAACAGCTGTTCGGGTTAAATTACATAGTTTGGATTCCTTGAATGAATTGACAGCCAATCAATTTTCGTAATAACTGTTTTACTCGTATCCATTTTACCGGAAAACAAAACTTTAAAAGATTTCTCGTATGAGCCATATTGTTATTTCTGGAATAAAACCAGGTCAAGATAATAGCACAAAATACATAGACGGACATTCTAGCTGTTACAAGTTCTGTGGACGAGCAAAACATAAACCGACTCAAGCGATACTAGCAGTTACAAGTTCTGTTGCCGAACAAAATTTAAAAAAAAAAAAAACCACCTCTACAACAGTCGGTCATTCTAGCCGCGTCCACTTGGGGCACGCAAAGAAGGGCATTTCTGATCAACGTTTAGATCTACAAAATCTACAACAAATCACACAACTCCTCCCAAGTCTGAGGCGAAAAAAAAAAAAGAATCCGTAATGAAGAATTTTAGAGAAAGAAAGAGTTTCTCAAAATCCAAATGAGGATTTGATTTAGTCCGTCGCACATTTTTAGTGCGGAATAAATAACCCGATGAAAATGTCACATCGCAGAGTGAAACAGCCCGTGGGTTTATGCGTGTCTTCCTTCACCTAACGACTCCTCACATACGGCTTGCGCTGCGGCTCCAGGTGAAATATGGCCACTTTTAGGCGGTGACATAATAGAAAGATCGGATCAGATTCACAACTCTTGGCTGGCAGCTCCACACATGGCCTCATGCTTTTCAACATGGTCGCTACTTCTGCATCAAAGAACTACATAGACTTAGTACTGGAAATGAGAGAATCAGTCTTGATGTAATTGATTGTTGGGTGAAGCCCATCTACTTCAAGGCTACAACCTATTATTAATATTAATTTGAACGTTTACAATCATGTTTTCCCATTCAGAGCGCAACTGAAAAATACGGTCGAAATTTGTACAGAATAATAATTTTGGCTCAAATTCTTGCCAAGAAGGCAGAGCAAAATTAAACATTGAATTCTAGGACTTGATTCAAAGTTTCGATCCTATGTCCCCTCCAGCTGAGACTTGGCCAATTAATTTGTTTTTTCAATTTCGTACAGCAAGTTCTAATATTAGAGTAAAATAAAACAAACAAACAAACAAACAAACAAATAAACAAACAAACAAAGAAACAAACAAACTCCAATGCCTCTTGTAAACCGGCATTTTAAGTTGTTTTTTTTTTTTTAATCTTTTTCCTCCTCCTCAAATGTTGACAAAAACCTCATGTTTTCGAAACTGTTGAAAAATCTTAAAACAATTCCTTTGATTAAATGTTATTTTGAATAAGAAATTCGACATCTGGTACGCAGCTCTGATCAAAGCCACTAATTTTTTCTTCGTAAAAAAATCTCATTAACCTACATAGTGAGATTCGAAAACAAACGTGGGATGAGTATTGCGACACACAGTTCCAATTAGTTCTAAATTTCAGGACAAGATTACCCAGGTTTTTCTCATTTTACTCAGCCTGAAAGTTCTGCGGACTGTAATAAAAAAATTCTGAAATGACTCTTTTACATCGAGCAATGCAACCTGACGACTAAATAAGCCATAATTTGGGCATCACCGTCGGTCGATACTTTTGGATTCTAATGAACGTTTAGGACAGTGCAGTGAAAAATCAATCACGACGAAAGACGACAATAGATAATAGTTTTTTGTTTGCTTAGACAATATCTCATACACAGGATAGCTAAGTCTTGTTAAGGCAATTACAAGAAACTTGCAGTTTTTGCTAAAAAATCAATTTCCAGCGCAGAACTTGTCAAAATATGATGTAGAAATCTTGAAATTTGACCAGTTTAAACCATTTCAAAAATGTAAATATTTTTGTTACGATAAGGCAACAATTTTGTGCCTATGAATAAAGAAATTTTCAATTACAACTCTTACATTGTTAGCTTTGTAATAAAACAACAGTTGACTTTAATTGCCGCTCGCCATTGCGTGCCAGAAAAGATTTGGTCATTCTGAAGCAAATCTGATTACCTGTAAGCATCTATCCATCAATTAACTGTTTGATTATTTTCTATTCCCCATAGGTCACCCTCTAGAATGATACACCGTAATTCGAGGTCACGACCTCTGTCAAACAAATTGAATACATTCATCTACAATACGCCAGTAGGAATTCTACGATGTAGAATTGTTCTCCATCTCCGTGTTCTAGGTATTTTTCCCGGTCTGATTTGAATTTACGCAGATGCTATTGCTAGTATCTTGGTAAAATATTAAACTTAGAGATTTTTTTTTAATAATTTTTTTTTCAAACTTTAATAGCCAGGGGTTTTATTCATTTGAAGCTTTCGCGTAGACATTTATTAGCATCGTAGTTGCATATTTTTGTCTGTTTCAAGACTTGTAAAGATAAAAGTATCCAATCTTTGAATAGGCCTCAATCAACGTTGCCACACAAACCAGTTATTTCATCTAGGATGCTGTCCTAACATTTGAAGAAGATTCGCTGTGTGCTTTGACAAGTTCTTCTCTGTCTTGACCTTAAAGAAACATCCTAGCTTGTAAAAATATAAATGTTTAGGTTTTGTTGGTCGAATATCAATATTAAGAAGCGCTAAGAGGCAAGAAAGGATCGCACTTATTCCACACTATCGGCTTTTTTTTTTTATAACTTTGGCAAGTATTTCCCTTTCAAAGAATTAAGTGTCATTATTACGCATTGTTATCTCTTGAGGCCACAACCAGACATGAGTAGTCACAATGCCCTCAGCTTTTGACAGGGTAACTGGTACAAATTTAATGGTGCAGATTTTATTGATGCAATATCTGGAGAAAAATGGAATTCTGCGTATATTAACAGAATATATTAACACATTTCTAGACCCTGGCTATAACCATACTTTTCACGCCACCAGTCTCTTCGGGAATACAGTCACATGCCAACAACTATTCATTAAACGTGTTTTGGCAATCAAATACTAAGGGGTTAAAAAAACCAAACCCGACATAAATAAAACTTCTGATGGCGTTAGTATGCGGAGCCACTTTTCGTGTTGTTCGTGCGTAATCACGGTTTACTGGTAGAAACCTGGCGAGTCGATAAGGAGTTCAACAGGTTCCCGCATCTCACTTTGATGTTAGATCAGTAGCCAACTTCACTAGAAGCAGCAAAACACTGTTATTAGTATGCCATATGGGACGCTATTTTGAATACTTCCCATTCTGTTTATTTAAAAAAACACCAATCATGAGTGTCCAGCAAAAAACCATTATCACTGGTTGCCTCAGATAGCTCTAGCCTCAGCCCTGATACCACTTGATAGTCACGGTCTAAGCTTTAATATCACTGTTGGTCTCAGATATTCACGGTCTAAGCTTTGATACCACTGGTGGCCTAAGATAGCCACGGCCTCAGCCTTGATACAATTAGTGGCCTCAGATAACCAGGAGCTCAGCCTTGATACAGTTAGTGGCCTCAGATAACCACGGCCTCAGCCTTGATACAATTAGTGGCCTCAGATAACCAGGGGCTCAGCCTTGATACAGTTAGTGGCCTCAGATAGTTACGACCTCAGCCTTGATACAATTAGTGGCCTCAGATAACCAGGAGCTCAGCCTTGATACAATTAGTGGCCTCAGATAACCAGGGGCTCAGCCTTGATACAATTAGTGGCCTCAGATAACCAGGGGCTCAGCCTTGATACAATTAGTGGCCTCAGATAACCAGGGGCTCAGCCTTGATACAATTAGTGGCCTCAGATAACCAGGGGCTCAGCCTTGATACAATTAGTGGCCTCAGATAACCAGGGGCTCAGCCTTGATACAGTTAGTGGCCTCAGATAACCAGGGGCTCAGCCTTGATACAATTAGTGGCCTCAGATAACCAGGGGCTCAGCCTTGATACAATTAGTGGCCTCAGATAACCAGGGGCTCAGCCTTGATACAGTTAGTGGCCTCAGATAACTAGGGGCTCAGCCTTGATACAATTAGTGGCCTCAGATAACCAGGGGCTCAGCCTTGATACAGTTAGTGGCCTCAGATAACCAGGGGCTCAGCCTTGATACAGTTAGTGGCCTCAGATAACCAGGGGCTCAGCCTTGATACAGTTAGTGGCCTCAGATAACCAGGGGCTCAGCCTTGATACAGTTAGTGGCCTCAGATAACCAGGGGCTCAGCCTTGATACAATTAGTGGCCTCAGATAACCAGGGGCTCAGCCTTGATACAGTTAGTGGCCTCAGATAACCAGGGGCTCAGCCTTGATACAATTAGTGGCCTCAGATAGTCACGGCCTCAGCCTTGATACAATTAGTGGCCTCAGATAACCAGGGGCTCAGCCTTGATACAGTTAGTGGCCTCAGATAACCAGGGGCTCAGCCTTGATACAATTAGTGGCCTCAGATAGTTACGACCTCAGCCTTGATACAATTAGTGGCCTCAGATAGCCACGGTCTAAGCTTTGATAATATTAGTGGCCTCAGATAGTTACGACCTCAGCCTTGATACAATTAGTGGCCTCAGATAGCTACAGCCTCGACCTTGATACAATTAGTGGCCTCAGATAACTACGACCCCTGCCTTGATACAATTAGTGGCCTCAGATAACCAGGGGCTCAGCCTTGATACAATTAGTGGCCTTAGATAGCCACGGCCTCAGCCTTGATACAATTAGTGGCCTCAGATAGCCACGGCCTCAGCCTTGATACAATTAGTGGCCTCAGATAGTTACGACCTCAGCCTTGATACTATTAGTGGCCTTAGTTAGTCACTGCCTCAGCCTTGATACCACTGCTGGCTTCAGATAGCTACGGCCTAAGCTTTGATACCACTGGACCAGGTGGGCTAAGATAGCCACAGTCTCAGCCTTCATACCACTGGTGGCCTCAGATAGCCAACGTTGCAGCCTAGATACCAGATACTACTGGTGGCCTCAGATAGCTGCGGCCTGAGCCTTGTTACCACCGGAGGCCTCAGATAACTGTAGTCTCAACCTTGATACCACTGCTGCCTCAGACAGCATCGTCAGCCTTAATAATCGTTGTTGATAAGATCATTCGAACGAAAAAAGGAGATGAATCCATTCGACTGTTTGTTTAAATCTTTAATTAAAACCATCAATGACAAAGCCGAAAAAATGCAAGTCGTATAAAAATTATTTTTAAAGATTTTATCTTTTTTATGTTGAGCATAACGGAGGTAACACATCACAAAAGGATAACTTATACAGAAGTCAAGAATTTGACAAAGAATTGGAAATATAGAAAAGTGAAGCCCTAGGTTCCTTTTTTACATACTTTAAATAGTTTTCTTAATGTTTCAACTTACACCAATATATCTAGGTGGGGTTTCGGAACGGTTTTCTTTTCTTTCCCTTTATATTATGGCATACTTTACATGAAAGTGTACGCGTTTGTTTTCTCCTTAGTTACCAAATAACAGTTTGCTCATAAAATCAACAGCCTCATCCCCGTTTACCAGTTGACCTCAGATAGTCACGGCCACAAATGTTAACGAAAAAAAAAAAAAAAACATTTTGGTAATTTATTTTTCATGTAATATAAAGATCTATGTTTTACCTATTCTCAATAATATTTAACTTACCGCCTCTGATATTGCAACAAATCTTCATAATTTTAGCTTTCTATAATCACTCACACATACACACACACTGTCCCTCTATCTATATCTCTGGCTTTCTCTCTTTCTCTGATTTATACTCTAATACCTCACCTGGACTACAACTTGGATTTAGATCTAACAACATATACAATAAATAGCGGTTAAGGTCATGAAATAGATATTGCGACGTCCACCTTATTTGCGAACAGTGCTGGTCTCAAACCTGCGGCAAGAAAAAAAAAAATTCACATCGAATACCATGGCTTGCGAACACTTCCTGTGGGAGTATTGGAAATACTTTTTGTGCGGAACATTGGAAAACTCTTGCTGTGGGAGTATTGAAAATACTTCCAGTGTAGAACATTGGAAAACTCTTGCTGTGGGAGTATTGGAAATACTTTTTGTGCGGAACATTGGAAAACTCTTGCTGTGGGAGTATTGGAAATACTTCCAGTGTAGAACATTGGAAAACTCTTGCTGTGGGAGTATTGGAAATACTTTTTGTGCGGAACATTGGAAAACTCTTGCTGTGGGAGTATTGGAAATACTTTTTGTGCGGAACATTGGAAAACTCTTGCTGTGGGAGTATTGGAAATACTTTTTGTGCGGAACATTGGAAAACTCTTGCTGTGGGAGTATTGGAAATACTTTTTGTGCGGAACATTGGAAAACTCTTGCTGTGGGAGTATTGGAAATACTTTTTGTGCGGAACATTGGAAAACTCTTGCTGTGGGAGTATTGGAAATACTTCCTGAGAGGAATATTGGAAAATACGTCTTCTACCTAGCGTTGAGATCTTGTCAATTTCATGGTGGTTGGAATTTTTGATGAGAGAAGAGTTGAAGAGAGTTAAAGACCTGCGTTCTGCCATAGCGTCATTCAACTTATGAAATGATATGTAAAAATGGAAAATAAGCATGCATATCAGATTACACATAAACTTCAACACAATTAACTTCCAGTTACAAACTTTTTTACAATCTGTTTAAACATTAGATAAAAGTTTGCCTTTCTTTCGTGTGTGTATAAATGAAAAAAGTGATATATAATGATTTTGCTAAGAGTATATCCTAAGTTTGACTTGTACATGGGATAATTTCCTGTAAACTATACTTTATATTCGCTGCTACCTTTATGAAAAAATTTAAACTTCATCATTACCTCACCTCCCCTACCCCCCCAACCCCACCCCACCCCCACACACCCTTTTCCCCCTACTCCCCCCTATTTCCTCCCTACAGAGTTTTTCGCCGTCCTCTTCAATGGGTTCGTCATCGGCCTCTCCATCAAGAAGCGGCGAACGCTGAAGACCAGCGACACGTTCGTGGTCTTTCTGGCCGTGTCGGACATCGGTCATCCTCTGCTGGCCTATCCCCTCATCATCGCCTCCTCCTTCAGACATGCCTGGATCTTTGGTGATAACGGTCAGTGACGTTTGATCTTTGCTTCCATCGCCGGCCATTGCCCGCGAGAATTAACTGCTAATTTTGTTGACATGTAGAGAGGAAAAAAAAGTTATGGACATTGAAATATATGCGACGCGTTTGTTTCTACCTACAGTGATGATTAATGCGAGTACTAGAGGAAGGCACCTTGCTGCACTGAAGTCTAAGATTGTAAGAGCTAAAAGGAACGCTCAACCGCGGCAGGCCTTGAGGATTACGTCATGAAATCGACACGCTCATTCGAAAAATGCCTAACTCATTTGTACGTGTTTTGGGTTATGCAAAAAAAATTTAAACTAACGTATCATTAGTAATATTATTTTAAATAATTCGGATATTTAGTAACCAAAACCTATTAGGACTCACGCAAAAATTGGCGAATCAGTATGTAATATACAAAAATTATATTTACAATAAAATCACCAAAACTCCAGTTTGGCATTGGTCGAATGAGAGTGATGATATGACGTCAGAAACACGGCGTTTCTTTGTAATTTCGTATTTTTTAGTAATGCTCGTTATACTAATATTCACAGTTAGGATAAATAAAAAATTAAAAAGGAGACTTAAAACGACAAACAAGGAATTAGATAAATGCGCAGGATAAAAATTCGTTATTAAAGGATTAGCATTAAAAACTGTAATAGTTACAGTAGATTAATTTTTTCTTTCTCATAATTTAGAATCCAACTGTAAAGATAAGTTTTACAAAAAAATATGCTCGCATTCTTGATGGAGTGTACTTGCAGACCTCACAGTGCACGCTCAACCTTGCACGTTTTTTCTTTTTTTTTTTTTTTTCCTTTTTGGTAATTTGAAACATGCCGCTCTAGAAACATTCCCGTTCTTCTTCTTTTTTTTTTTTGGAGCGTCAAAAATCGAGTTTATTAACGTTACACATGTAATAGCTTTTCACGTCTTAGGCAAAGCCAAAAAAAAAAAAAAAGAAAAATTGAACAAGGTGAGAGAGAGGTGCAGTTTGCTTTTTGGCCTCAATTTGGAAATAAATATATGATGAACTCAAGCTCAACTACATCACCGAGGTCACCTTGACCCCTAGTCATATTCAACATGTCTGAAACATGTCTAGATTCACTGAGCCGCAACAAACTTTCTTGTCTTGATCTGCGAGCTTTACCAATGACGTGACCGAAACGCAGATGTACCCCGGGTCTGTCTTATATTTCCTGACACTGGCGCACCGGCCTTGTTTATTAACAACTGTTTTGGTCTTGTCACTTAAGGTCGAAAGTATCGTAACCCGCCACTCCGGCTTCTCATTTATTTTTTTTTACGATTCTTTCACGTTGTTGAATTTTTGAAATCTATTAAAAACAAAAAAATAAAACCCCTTAAGTATTAGTTGATTAATTAAATAACTTTCTTTCTTTCTTTCTCTCACCACAACCTTTGTTTTTCTTAATCACGAATTCTCGTGTACTTTAGGTCGAGAGGGTAGTGGTTGTGTGTTGTTGTTGTTGTTGTTGTTGTTGTTGATGTTGTTGTTGATGTGAGGAGCTCGGCTAGAGGCAAGTGGGAAGGGAGAGCACTCTAGAGCAAAGGGAGATAATTGCGTATCGATCGGAGCCTGGAGGGTGTACAGTAATCGCTTCTCCCCTCCCCCTCCCCCCCCCCCCCCACTTCCTTGTCACTCGTACACGCGAGATCAGAAACTAGTGTCTGTGAGTGTGAGTGTGGGGGGGGAGGGGGAGGGGCACGAGGGAGGGGAAAGAGTGCGGGAGAGGGTGAAACTGATGCGACCAATTTTTAATCTGGGTCGGGAAGAGAAAGGCCAGGAGATGAGGCTCACGAGAACCTGGGCATGATGACCCCTTGGATGGCTGACTGAGATGGGAGATAATTCTAACATCGTCTGCCAAGCGTCTGCTCTCAGTCTCCGAGGTCCTCTGCCCGTCTAACGTCTGCTCCGGCTTGATGCTTGCGATGGACTTCCTCGTCAGCGCTAATTTGTTTGTGATGGGCTCTGAAACTCTTACTAGTAACGACCGAACATTACACGATCATCGTGAACTTGCTGTAATCGATGCTATATTTTCATCCTAATCAGTTTGTGACTCAGAACTTGACAGCGCCTCTACGGCTTTCGACGTTTTTATTCGATGTTATCGCCGAGGAGGAAGTGAAGACCTTAGAGTTGACGGTTGGCTCGTTCGTCTGGACAGAAATTCTTGTTGAAGAGATCTTGAATTCTCGTATTTTCGGCAGATCTACGGCATGGGCTGTTGACTAACGTACGAATTACGATTAGTTGAAGATAAATTCCACCTTCCTTCTAAGAAAACCGAAAACTATGAAATTATAAAAATATTGTCCAGTTTTTGTAAATAAACAACTTGTGACGATCTTATTATTTGGACAACAGGCATTCCACTTTTTGTGTACCGTTTTTCTTACCTATTACATGGATAATCAGATATAGAAAAACAAGCGAATAAATAAATAAATAAACGACAATATAGATAAATTAATAAACTAATACTTACAAAAATGCAGATAGTCCAACGTTTTTTTTTACAATTTATAACCAAGACTTTATGTATCTATAAGATTCAGTGTTCTGTAGAAATAAAAGTAAATATTGGTATTTGAACATGTTTAGCCATGACGTCTTGAAATAAGTAAAGCTGAATATCCCGGCGGAGCTTTGTCAGTCACAACACAGCACTCCAATATTCAATATCATCCAAGATGGAGGAAATTAATAAACAAATAAAGGACAGAGTTAAAAAGAAAGATACAAACAAAAAAAAAAAAAAAAAATTCCGAAAGAAACAAATGAAATTATAATGAGCAGCAGTGCCCAAAAATTAGCTGTGTATACAAAAGTTCGCAAAAAACGGATGATTTACAGATGAGCGCAAACTTGGTTGTGACGACAAAAGTGCGAAAAAAAAAAAAACTGGCTGTGTATACAGAAGTTTGCAAAAGCTATACAGAAGTGAGCAAAAATACTGGCTGTTTATATGGAAGTGCGCAAAAACTCACTGTGTAAACAAAAGTTTGCAAAAAAAGGCTGTGTGTAAAGAAGTCCCCTACAATATTTACGATGTGTGTAAAGCATTCAGCCACAGGGTTGTATGCATTTCTATTGTTTATGACCTGTTTGATGGGCAGAAAGAGCCTAATGGATTTATGCGGTTTTCAAAGATAATGTGAACACATAGAGGAGAAGTGTAACGTTTTAAATACACGTTTGTAAATTATAACAAAACTTTGAAAGAATTTTTTTGAAGATTTTTTTTTTATTTTAAAAGAAGAATTTCTCAAAAACAACAAACAAAAGAGTTTGATATGATCGGTTATATAATATTCACAAGTCTGTAAGTTATTTAAGCTGGCAAGGTCCCTGCAGAGGAAAGTTTTAGTTATGGAGTGATAACATTACAAAGCTTTAAAAGATATATTCTAGCTTTCCTGACCTAACATTCGTGTGTATGTTTAATGGATAAAAAGGAGGGAGAGAGAGAGAGAGGAGAGGAGAGAGAGAGAGAGAGAGAGAGAGAGAGAGAGAGAGAGAGAGAGAGAGAGACAGAGGGAGGGAAAGAGGGGGGGGGGCGGGATGAGAGAGAGAGATTGAAGAAAAGAAAGAAAAAAAGGTGATAATCATAATCAGAGGCAGAAAGAGAGAAAGCGTAAGAAAGAAAAATAACGAAAGAGAGAGAATGGCAGAAAAGAAAAAAAAAAACGAGAAAAGAGAGAAAAAGAACGTAGAGTTCTATTAGAAGAGAGGAGAAACTGGGGAGAGAAGAGAGAGACAGAGACAAACAAAAACAGAGAGAGAGAGAGAGAGAGAGAGAGAGAGAGAGAGAGAGAGAGAGAGAGAGAGAGAGAGAGAGAGAGAGAGAGAGAGAGAGAGAGAGAGAGAGAGAGAGAGAGAGAGAGAGAGAGACAGAGAGACAGAGACAGAGACAGACAGACAGACAGACAGACAGACAGACAGACAGATAGATAGATCACGCGGTGCAAATCTCCAAGCCGTTTATCGCGTGCTGGTCTGTGGATCGAATCCACAAAATAAAATAAAAAAACAAAACAAAACAAGTCGAGCACAGTTCATGCCGGACTGAAATGATCGAGTAGGAGGAATCACTGTCAATAATTACTGCGGCAACCTTAAGGCCACCAAGCAGCCCATTGATCGTCCTCTGTGACTGTCGGAGAGAGCGCTGGATGGTCCTGTAGACTGAAGAGACTGGACACCCGCTTGATGGAAGCGCTACTTGCCGCGGGTTCGAATCCCAGCCAGCGATGTCTATGGCTGAGAGGGATGTTTGCAAATCAACTCAACCACCTCCAACACACTTTAAACACATCCTAAAGTTTTACGCGTAAAGTAACACACTTTCAACGCATCCTAAGATTTTAAACATAAAAGTTTAAACATTTTAAAGACATCCTAAGGTTTTACATATAAAAGTTTAACACTTTCAACACATCCTAAGATTCTACACGTAAAGTAAAACGCTTTCAATACATCTCAAGATTCTACACGTAAATTTACAACTTTAAATACATCATATGATTCTCACGTAAAGAAACACATTTCAAACATATCCTAAGAGTGCACGTGTAAAGAAGCACATTTTAAACTCACCGTAATATCATGCTTTAAAAGTTACTCATTTATTTCTCAAACAACGCATTTTAAACAAATACTAAAATACATTGAGTACTCTGAATTAGTGTAGACAAAATCAATCTTAATATTCTACGTGTTAAGTAAGACATTACATACATATCCAAAGTAATAATTGATTTAAAGAAGAAAATATATATTTTTCTTTAAAATTTCTTTAACAGAAACCTTGAAACAATATTAATGCCCTCTTCCAAACAAGTCTAATTCACAGCGATCGAAGCTGTCGAAAATATCGAGATTTTTTTCCCCAAGCCATCTGATGCACATGCCATTCTTCCTGGTTTTATCTTGAAAGTTTCGTGCTTCGTGATCTGTTCATCATATTTTTATAAGCACTTTACACTCTCACGACATATTATACAACCACGCCAATATCACACGAAAAGATAAAAAAAATGAAGTTTATGGACCAGCTCATATGCCGTTGACAACATGACATTTTGTCATTTTTCTTTTATACGTCTTCGCCAAAACGTTAAACATTTCATGCCCTGCACATGTTTTTTTTTTCTTTTTTGGTAATTTGAGACATGCCACTCTAGAAACTTATTTTTCTCCCATTTTATTTTTTTTTTCAAAAGCGTCAAAAAATCAAGCTATAAACGTTACACGTGTAATAGCTTTTCACGTTTTAGGCCAAAAAAAAATTAAGTGAGGTAAGAGAGGTCGTATTGCTTTTTGGCATCAATTTGGAAATTTGTGAACTTGAAGTTCACAATCATAATATGGCGATTACTATGGCACGCGATATTTCTGCTGATAATGAACGCTTATTCCCTTGGGACATGACGTAGACTTGCAAGGTGAGAAAAAGTGTGTCACTTTACGCGTAAAATCTTTGGATGTGTTTAAAGTGTATTATTTCGCGCCTAGAATCTTAGGTTGCGTCTGAAGTATGTAAAAACTTACACGTTAAATCTTAGGGTGTCTCTCTACGTGTAGAATCTTAGGGTGTGTCTCTACGTGTAGAATCTTAGGGTGTGTCTCTACGTGTAGAATCTTAGGGTGTGTCTCTACGTGTAGAATCTTAGGGTGTGTCTCTACGTGTAGAATCTTAGGGTGTGTCTCTACGTGTAGAATCTTAGGGTGTGTCTCTACGTGTAGAATCTAAGGGTGTGTCTCTACGTGTAGAGAATCTTAGGGTGTGTCTCTACGTGTAGAATCTTAGGGTGTGTCTCTACGTGTAGAATCTTAGGGTGTGTCTCTACGTGTAGAATCTTAGGGTGTGTCTCTACGTGTAGAATCTTAGGGTGTGTCTCTACGAGTAGAATCTTAGGATGTATCTCTACGTGTAGAATCTTAGGGTGTGTCTCTACGTGTAGAATCTTAGGGTGTGTCTCTACGTGTAGAATCTTAGGGTGTGTCTTAACTGGATTCTACGCGTAGAATCTTAGGGTGTGTCTTAACTGGATTCTACGCGTTCAGTCTTAGGATAGGTCTAAATTGGATTCTACGCGTTGAGTCTTAGGATAGGTCTAAAGTGTGGTACTTTACGCTTAGAATGAAGGAATAAGTTTTTAGAGCTTTGGTTTAATGCGAAAATCTTAGGATTTATTTACAGTATGTTATTTTAGGAGAAGATCTTTAGGATGCGATTAAAACATATAACCTTTCACGAAGAATATTCGGCAATTAAAGCTTTTTAAGATTTTTTTTTTTGCGCTCTTTTTTTTTTTTTTAGAGCATCCGTCTTTCTCGTAACTTCTGTAAGTCAAGGGGATGTTGTCCGCCAATGTCACCATATGTTTACAAATAAAACCATGTTACACTGACTACATTTAACATTATTGTTTGTAAAAAGATTGGAAGACACAATTCTAAAGATCGTGATCACCAGAGCAGGTCAGTTTTAAGATTTCAGTGGTATCTAATCAACCGAAAAGAATTTAGAGAGAAACTTCTGACAACTGCCCCACTGAAATAATCTGGTATGATTTGAACTTCTAAACAAGATCACTCATAAACAGAATAAGTAAATGTAAGGCAAACTTTTTTAGCCATGTGACGAGAAGGGAGAAACTAGAACATCTTGTGACAACTGGAAGGATCGAAGGAAAACGCAGCAGGGAAAAACAGCTTGAAAAGATGATGGATGGACTAACAATGCGGTTCAAAGTAAGAAGAGTGACAGAAGCACTGAAAGCCACGAGGGATAGAGATGCGTGGAAGGTCATGACCGCCTACGCTGAAGAGCGAAGCACCTGACTGATTGACTGATTGATTGATTACCGTATTGGATCTAGAGCAAATCAAATACAATCCCAACAGAGGACTGTAACAGTATTTTCTGGTCTGTGGTCAGCCTAAGACAGGCCGGCGCGAGTTAAAGTACTACGGAAGTGATAAATATTGGCCACTCAACTTCAGAACGCTGGTGTCATCAAATCAACTCAAAAGAAAAAATAAAAAAAAAGAAAGAAAAAATTACAGGTTTCTCACCTCATCGATTTTTATGTATGTCCCATCTTATCACTGGGCAAGTTTAATTAACATAAAGGAAAAAAAAAAACTGTCGCTCAATGACGCAAGCCCCTCCCACCGCAGGACGTGTGGCGACGCTCCATCAGTTATGTGACCCCCCCCCTCTCCCTCTCTCTCTCTCTCCCTCCCTCTCTCTCTCCCTCTCCCTCTCTCTCTCTCTCCCTCCCTCTCTCTCTCCCTCTCTCTCTCTCCCTCCCTCTCTCTCTCCCTCCCTCTCTCTCTCTCCCTCTCTCTCTCTCTCCCTCTCTCTCTCTATCTCTCTCCCTCTCTCTCTCCCTCACTCTCTCTCTCTCTCCATCCCTCTCTCTCTCTCTGTGCATCTCTCTCCCTCCCTCTCTCTCTCTCTGTGCATCTCTCTCCCACCCTCTCCCTCCCACTCTCTCTCTCTCCCTCCCTCTCTCTCTCTCTCTCTCTCTCTCTCTCTCTCCCTCTCTCTCTCCCTCCCTCTCACTCTCCCTTTTTCTCTCTCTCTCTCTCTCTCTCTCCCTTTGTCTCTGTCTCTGTCTCTCTCCCTCTCTCTCTTTTGCTCTCTCTCCCTATATATATATATATATATATATATATATATATATACATAATTGTGTATATACTTAAACTTTCAAATTCACTTAAAATGAAAAAAAATTCTTAGAAAACAAAGCATTTAAAAAAATGATACTAAGAAAGTCTAGAGATTGATTGTTTTACGCCCATATCCACCACTCATATTTTTTTTCTCTGTCCCACGCCCTCCTCGCGCCCACCACACCCTACGTCCACCCTACGTCCACCCTACAGGCTGTATGTGGAACGGCTTCACCGGGTTTTTCTTCGGGATCAACAGCATGATGACCTTGGCCATGATGAGTCTCAACAGACTGATCATCATCACCCACGCCAACTTTGGTGAGTTCAGCCTCCAAAACGAGCAGGCCTATGCGATATTCGATTTCGGTATTAGCAGGTTGCCCTAGACAACTTCAACTCGTGCTGGTGTAGGAGATCCGTAATATCTAGGTCAAGACGTTGCGCTGTTAGACTAAACCTGACCTTTCAGCTTCATCGTGGCCAGTGAAGTTCTGCAAAATGTCTCGATATCGACAGAAACATGAATCTTTATAGCCCGTAAATGTAGGCCATTTTAAGGCTTCTATCCAAAGCGTCATCGGAAATAACATTATTATTAATATTGATATCAACCATCATAGGGCGAAACACCATCAACAGCAGCAGCAGCATCAGCAAGTTACGGTAGAAACAACAGACACAAAGCACACTACAATTGTGGGGTGGTTGATTACAAACTATACATCAGTTTTTGTTTTTACCATTGCCCATTCGCATTTTCTTTTTACTTCAAAATAAGCATCCTATTGCACGATCAATCAACAGATGGGAATGCGTTCCTAGCAACCTTAAAGCCATGACAAGCTTTTCTTATTACGCTATATATATTGTTTCTAGACGCTGAACAATGTTGATGTACACAACGCTTCCCTTGATCAGCTGAACAATGTTGATGTACACAACGCTTCCCTTGATCAGCTGAACAATGTTGATGTACACGACGCTTCCTTTGATCAGCTGAACAGTGTTGATGTACACAACGCTTCCTCTGATCAGCTGAACAATGTTGATGTACACAACGCTTCCCTTGATCAGCTGAACAATGTTGATGTACACAACGCTTCCCTTGATCAGCTGAACAATGTTGATGTACACAACGCTTCCCTTGATCAGCTGAACAATGTTGATGTACACAACGCTTCCCTTGATCAGCTGAACAATGTTGATGTACACAACCCTTCTCTTGATTAGCTGAACAATGTTGATGTACACAACGCTTCCCTTGATCAGCTGAACAATGTTGATGTACACAACGCTTCCCTTGATCAGCTGAACAATGTTGATGTACACAACGCTTCCCTTGATCAGCTGAACAATGTTGATGTATACAACGCTTCCCCTGAATAGCTGAACAGTTTTGATGTACACAACGCTTCCCCTGAATAGCTGAACAGTGTTGATGTACACAACGCTTCCCCTGAATAGCTTAACAGTGTTGATGTATACAACGCTTCCACTGAATAGCTGAACAGTGGTGATGTACACAACGCTTCCCCTGAATAGCTGAACAGTGTTGATGTACACAACGCTTCCCCTGAATAGCTGAACAGTGTTGATGTACACAACGCTTCCCCTGATCAGCTGAACAGTGTTGATGTACACAACGCTTCCCCTGAATAGCTTAACAGTGTTGATGTATACAACGCTTCCACTGAATAGCTGAACAGTGGTGATGTACACAACGCTTCCCCTGAATAGCTGGACAATGTTGATGTACACAACGCTTCCCCTGAATAGCTGAACAGTGTTGATGTATAGAATGTTCCTCTTAGCCCTGGACTGGCAGACATTTTCTTTGTTGGGAGTGAATTTGTGATCTCGAGGAAACAATAAACTCAAACAGATAACTTTATTTTCCTATGCCGTGAACCTGTTGTTATTTTTTTTTTTGACTGACTCGGCTGCTCATAGTATTAGTGTGTATATATAATCAGCATTCTCACTTTTGCTTATTGGGCTTTCACTGGTGTTTTTTTTTTCTTGGCTCATTCCTCAAGAAAAACTAAAAGAAAAAAAAGGAAAAAAATCAGATTGCAGGTTGTCTCTCCACCGAGACCTGATGTGTTCCAATGTATCAACAGCTGGGCATCGGCTGACAAGGCGTGCAGGTGTTCACATCTGGATATGTGGATACGTTTTTTATCCACGCAGCTTGCAAGCAGTGAAGAAACGGTTATGAAAAAACGAAATTCACAAATCGCTGTTTCTCTTAACGTTGCCGCATGATATGATTTTTCAATCAAGTTTTTTTTTTGTTTTTGTTTTTTTGATAAAGCCGGAAACAAGTTTTCTCTTTTTTTCTTTTTCTTTCTTTTAACATTTTCCTTCATTTATTTCATGCGAGAATAAGCGATTCTATGGATATGTTTCAAGGTCATTTAATTTTTATCAAATCATTTTGCCAGGTTTGAAATCAAGACATCCTCCCCATAAAAAATGATAATCAATTTGATGCGTTTTTTTTTTTTAAATAGTTATCAAGATGTTATGTAATCTATTTGTTTTTAAATGTTTCAGTGCAAATTTGTTTGCAGGACTGGCAGAACAAGTTTAAAATGCAGAATGAGTTTCAGGAGCAACTTAAAGCCTACTTTGAATAATAATGAGAAGCGAAACGTGAACTTTCACTTTTGAAATTAGTGTGAGGAATGTTTGTTTACATATTGGGAACCAGATAAGAGAAAGATCTGCACATAGAACAGGGCTGGGGGGGAGGTTGGTGGGGGGAGGGGAGGATATGCTAAGATTTCATAACAATTTAGGTTAGGGGGTCAGTATACTCGAGTTTTGTCGAACTTATGATTTTTACCTTATTTTCGCTTTTTTCCCATAATGTTTACGTTGAACTAACGATTTGTACCGTATTTTTCCTCTCTTCCATAATTTTGAAGTTGAACTTATGTTCTTTACTGCATCTTTTCTTTCTTCCCGCAATGTTTACGCTGAGCAAATGATTTTACCGTCTTTCCTTTTTCTTCCATAATGTTTACGTTGAACTAACGATTTGTACCGTATTTTCTCTTTCTTCCACAATGTTTACGTTGAACTAACCATTTGTACCGTATTTTCTCTTTCTTCCACAATGTTTACGTTGAACTAACGATTTGTACCGTATTTTCTCTTTCTTCCACAATGTTTACGTTGAACTAACGATTTGTACCGTATTTTCTCTTTCTTCCACAATGTTTACGTTGAACTAACGATTTGTACCGTATTTTCTCTTTCTTCCACAATGTTTACGTTGAACTAACGATTTGTACCGTATTTTCTCTTTCTTCCACAATGTTTACGTTGAACTAACGATTTGTACCGTATTTTCTCTTTCTTCCACAATGTTTACGTTGAACTAACGATTTGTACCGTATTTTCTCTTTCTTCCACAATGTTTACGTTGAACTAACGATTTGTACCGTATTTTCTCTTTCTTCCACAATGTTTACGTTGAACTAACGATTTGTACCGTATTTTCTCTTTCTTCCACAATGTTTACGTTGAACTAACGATTTGTACCGTATTTTCTCTTTCTTCCACAATGTTTACGTTGAACTAACGATTTGTACCGTATTTTTTCTTTCTTCCACAATGTTTACGTTGAACTAACGATTTGTACCGTATTTTCTCTTTCTTCCCATCCTGGTGCCAGCGCGGAGACACGGGAAGCTCATAGCGTTTTGTCTGCTGGGAGTAGCTTTGGCCTTCGCCCTGTTCTGGTCACTAAGTCCAGTGCTGGGCTGGGGGGAGTATGGTCCAGAACCTTACAAGACGTCCTGCACTCTGGTGTAAGTAACTTCTACACTGACTTAACACTAAACACTAGGCATGGCCAGTCTAAGTTCTTCATTTACGTTCAATCTTTTTTTTGATCACACCATAAGAATGCGATTATTATCATTCTTATGATTATCATTATAATTATATTCACCTGAATTAGTTTATATTTCTAATTACTATCTTCGATATTACATAGAAATACCCCAATCATCCTCATGCCATAATCATTATTATTATATATGTTGAAATTTCTTTAAAATCATCATTTTTCCTATACTTTTATCATTTATCACATTCATCAGTAAATTGCAATTTTTATCAATTTTAACTTTTTCTTTTTCTTTTGCAATTCGACATCTCATCAATTACATCCTAAATGAAAACTATGAATGAAAAAAGGGGTTGTGTAAAGCGACACGATAGAGACCCATTTTTACACCGAGAGGGCTCAACTACTGCAATCAAAGTTTTATACAGTATTAATCACTGGGCATCAAAATATGAAAACAATCTTTATTCCTGCAGTGAAAGCAATGGTGTCTTTGAGGATTTATAATTATTTGTAATAAAAGGACGACCTTTATAAAGTTTAAAAACAATCATAAAACTTTTCTGACAGAGACAGTTTACCATCAATTCAATTTGAGTAAAATGAATCAAATGCAGGAATTGGAATTTCGAAACACCAGGAAAACTAAAGAGATTAAAGAAAAAGTGAAACTCAACTCTGTAATATTCAAACTGGCGACCTCACAAGCCTGTCTTTGTCATGCTGACTCTCCCAACCTCTAGAATCCTCCCTTGACACACTTACAAAGAATTTAGATCTAAATAATACCCCTCCTACTCTGAACCTAGACTTACTCATGTCTGATCAGGTTAAATACGTTTCTTCTTTCACAAATTCATTCCAATTTGCCCACAATTAAGAGGAAGAGGGCAAAACGCAACAATGAAGGCTAGCTAGATCAGTCCCAGAGATAAGAAATAAACGTGAAAAATAATAGCGTGAGGAGAAAATGGTCTAAAACTAGATTTGCAAGCTCCGCAGACCGTTAGGCCATTTACATTTTTTATCTAGACGCGAACAGAAAATATTTCTTGGCAAAGTGGTGCAACGAAATAATAGCAATATCAGCAACAGAATCTGCTCCGAAAGGCCAGCTACAGCCAATTAAAACCTTGCAATTATGTGACGGAGATGCAATCAACATTGGAATATCCCGCAGTCAATTATTTCACAATTTTTGCGTTGTTTTTTGCTTTGTTTTGCTTTTTTTTTTTTTTTAGCTGAGGTGTATATCGATTATGATCCTATTAGTTCCGGGAGAAACAGTAGGTTTTACTTTAATCACTTTGAACTTGAGAAGTATTTAGTTTGTAATGATTGGCTCCTGTTTTGGGTTTTGTTCTTTTTTCTAAATAGGTTTTGCCTACTTAACATACCATTGTATCATAATGTTTACATTTATCACAAGTTATAATGCCTGCAATTACAGAGCTTGCTTGCTAGTCGAGAAATTCCTGTTGACTACCAAACATTTAACTGTTTCAAGTGTGTGCGTTATACAACTCGTTTCAGTTTCATAATTTCGTGTAGTTCTCCCCCTTTCCTTTAACTCTCTTACCGAAGTTTTTCTCCGATAATTAAGATTGAAATTTTTTTTCTTCTTTTTTTTTGTTAAATGTCTGGATTTGCTAAACACTTCAATCATATGCGCGTTAGATTTTATAATAGTTGATAATTAAAAATGACATTGCAAGGCTTACGCTTATGAAAGAAAAAAATTGCTTGCTGATGTAAATCGCTTTGACCTCAAAGGAGGAGATTTGCTAAAAAATTAAGCTTTTAATTATCATTGTTAGCTTAATTATTATTATTATTATTATTATGATTATTATCATCATCATCATCATCATCATTATTATTATTATTATTATTATTATTATTATTATTATTATTATTATTATTATTATTATTATTATTATTATTATTATTATTATTATTATTATTACTATCATTATTATTATTTACTTTATTATTACTTTATCTATACATGTCCCACAACCTACTTAAATTCCAAGTAGTTACCTATTATTAGTTTAAAACTTAGAAATAGTACTACTGGAAGCGATAAAAATCTATTATAATCTAGTTGTCCTGATAATTTTAGTTAATCAAACTAACGAAACGAGAAAGTTCCCATACAAATTTTTTTTTTATTTATGGGAAAAAATCGAAATCAGCCATTATAAATAATAGCAATCATTTGGCGTCACCAGCGCACTTTTAGCTCAAACCTTCGTTTAAATCTTTAATCCAAAAATAGAAACTGGTAGATCTTTACTCCTGCCGTGCTTGTTAAAGTAAAAAAAACAAACTATAATTGCATTAGGGCCTCTCAAAGTAGAAATAAGAGGATTGCCCGCATCTCGAATATCAACTAACTTTTGGTGAGCAAAACTGGGAAAAAAACACTCGCTCTAAGTACCATATTCAAAAAGAATAGGAACGACAATTAACGAATTTTATACAAATTCAAATCTATTAGCCGGATATCTTTAATTATTGATAGCAGTATACGTTGAAATAGCTGCGTGGCTAAGAATTCCCTCAAGGCAGTGCACTTAATGCAAAAATTCACAGCTTTCTATTAAGCGTTTAAAGGATCTTAAAAAACAGACTGGGAAAGAAGGGATTTCAAAGGAATTAAGTTCTATATCTAAATTTTTGTGTTTATAATTAGAATTATCGAGATATCTAGATTCTAGGAAAGATGTAAGGAGGCATAATAATTTTATCTTGATCATGTACGCAAAATGAGAGATTTCAAGACCATTTGTAAGCCTCTTTAAATACACACATGTACGCCAGCCTAGGCAAATTGACACCAGGGTCGTGTTTGTAGAACGGAGTTTTTAACTCGTTATACATAAATTTCCCTAGCACCAAAATCCTGTAGAAGAGGCTGAATAAAAACCGCACACAACAATTCTATCTCTTCCCCAGGTGGGAGACGCCGGAAAAATCCTACGTGACGGCTAGCTTCGTAACGTGTCTCGCCTTGCCAGCCCTAATCATGTTCTACAGCTACGGAAAGATAGTCTACCTAGCGGCTCTGATGAGGCACAAGCGACTCAAGTGGGCGAACAAGGCGCAGGAGAAGAAGTTGTGGGAGAAGAAGGAGATCCGGCTTTTAAAGGTACGGCGATTGAAGGAAAAAAAAATTAAAGCCGCTGATACGGTACGCGTACGGCGTTTAATTAAACACTTGGGCTGGAAATGAAAGGGTTTCATAATCAACTGATTGTTTTAAAGCTTTAGTGACGTGTAATTCTCGGCATACTAGCTGTGCAGGTGGAGTAACCGAATAATCCAGTGTTCTTCTTCCTAAACTATATGAAACGCTCTCCAAAAGCAGCATGTGTCGTTTCAGTACTCACAGAGACTAATCGGTTGTGGGAATTGATATCAACTGGCTATTGAGGGCCACCGGTTATGAGGATCGAAAGAAATTGGTCATAGAGGCAATCGATTCTGAGAGTCGAACAGAAAATTTTGGTTATGAAGGTCAACCAGTTTTGTGAATAGAAAAGATAGGTCAAAGAGGCCAATCGATTCTGAGAATTGAAAGGAATTGGTCATAGGCGTTAATCGACTCTCAGAATCAGTAGAAATTGGTCATAGAGTTCAATCGATTCTGAGAATCGATAGGAATTGGTAAAAGAAGCAAACCGATTCTGAGAATCGATAGGAATTGGTCAAAGAAGCCAAACGATTCTGAGAATTGATAGGAATTGGTTCTAGAGGCCAACAAGTTTTGTGAACAGATAGGAATTAGTGGAGATAAAAAATTTTATTAGTTGAGGAGCGGTGATAACAGCTTATCTTCCGTGTCTGTATTCTTGCTAGTGAGCTAACAGATTTAATCAATACTGACATTTAATTTCAATCAGGTTTTTTTGTGTTTTGACCTTCGCTCAGACTATTTATGCCAGTTTTTTTAACTGGTCAAAAATTGTTCCAATGAGGTGCAATTTTTTCATAGAGCCTGGAGAGATAAGGGAATATGAGAGAGAGAGAGAGAGAGAGAGAGAGAGAGAGAGAGAGAGAGAGAGAGAGAGAGAGAGAGAGAGAGAGAGAGAGAGAGAGAGAGAGAGAGAGAGAGAATGGTGGAGAAAAAAGGAGATATGAAGATAATAGGGAGACGAAAGAATGCTACGAAAAAAGGATGCTATAGAGAAAGCGAGAGAGAGAGAGAGACAGACAGACAGACAGACAGACAGACAGACAGACAGAGACAGAGACAGAGACAGAGACAGAGACAGAGACAGAGAGACAGACAGACTGACAGACGGACAGACAGGCAGAGACAGAGAGTGAGAGACCGAGACAGAGGGTTTAAGGACAGAGAGAGTGAAAGGGAGAGGAAGAGGCAGACAGACAGACAGACAGACAGACAGACAGACAGACAGGCAGAGACAGAGAGTGAGAGACCGAGACAGAGGGTTTAAGGACAGAGAGAGTGAGAGAGAGACAGACAGACAGACAGACAGACAGACAGACAGGCAGGCAGAGACAGAGAGTGAGAGACCGAGACAGAGGGTTTAAGGACAGAGAGAGTGAGAGGGAGAGGAAGAAGCAGACGGAAACAAATAGCGACGCAATTTTTTAAAACAAAGAGATAAGAAGAAGACTGATAGACAATTGGATGAGGAAAAAAAAAATCCCTTCATCAAAAAAAATCATAGTCGTAAACCTCTCCAATCT
Organism: Elysia crispata; assembly: GCA_033675545.1. Taxonomy (NCBI): domain Eukaryota; kingdom Metazoa; phylum Mollusca; class Gastropoda; family Plakobranchidae; genus Elysia; species Elysia crispata. The sequence goes on along the minus strand of JAWDGP010003056.1, from coordinate 255,410 downwards.
CTCTTCCCCCCCACCCACCAGATAACCGGCGTGATGTGCTTCACTTTCCTCCTGTTCTGGACACCGTACGCCGTGGTGGCCATGATCAAGTCGTACGCCAATCACGTGCACGTCCCCGTGGCGTGGTCCGTCGTGCCGGCCCTGGCCGCCAAGACGTCTCACGTGATCGACCCCCTCATCTACTGCGCGCTCAACCGGAACTTCAGCCAGCACATACCGCTGCTGTTCAAGAGCAAGAGCAGCAAACTGAGCGAGAGGGAGTTCACGACACAGAGCATCCCACTCAAGACCATCGCAAACATTGACGAGAAAGTGCAGATCTCTTCAGAAGCCTAGAACTCGTGGGGGAATTCCTCTACACTCCTCCGTAGATGCAAGACTGTCGCCAACATTGATCAGAAAGTGCAGATCTCTTCAGAAGCCTAGAACTCGTGGGGGAATTCGTCTACATTGCCCCGTAGGTGCATTCATCAAAGTATTATCTATAGGGACTGACTTTTTTGGATAATAATCACATGTTTGTGAAGAAACAAATGTCAAGTGGTATCATACAAGGAATATAAGCAAAAATATATATGGATAAGCAAGTAAAACATTTTTAAGATTTCTTCAGAAAACATGCTAGTAAAATATTTTAAGGTTTCTTCAGAAAACATGCTGGTAAAAGACATTTTAAGGTTTCTCCAGAAAACATGCTAGTAAAACATTTTAAGACTTCTTCAGAAAACATGCTAGTTAAATATTTTAAGACTTCTTCAAAAAACATGATAGCAAAATATTTTAAGGCTTCTTCAGAAAACATGACAAAGCTTTTAGATCCAACTAGAGTGCAAGATGTGGGCAAATGCTGATGTTTTTGACCATCTCCATATCAGTGCAAGTTCAAGAGCTTCAAGTTTAAACAAAAAAAATCCGTTTTTTTTGTTACGTTCGCCCATCGCGCTGCAGTTGCCATAATTTTAATGATTAAACAGCGCGTCCAGGGTAGCTGTTTATACCGTATGGGAAGTCAGTTGCCTGGACTTGATCAACGTGGACCGCCTTGGTTCTTGTGCCATACGGTGAAAGCGAGATGTCGGTATAGACGATACGACTCCCGCCTTTCATGGACGTCTGTATCAGAGAACTGGAAGCAAAAAACACAAGAGAGACTTAACATATGATGACTAGAAGCGACACTATCTCTGTGTTTGTGTTTGTGTTATCCGATCTGACAGAACATTGCTCAGATAGCTGTGGAGAAGCAAAAAACAGACAAAAATTTTGTTCAACTTAATCAGTATTGACATTTTTTCTCCATCAAAAATCGACTACCCAAATTGAACTAAATAAAATCATTGCATTTCATTAACTAAACCACGCCGAAGCTATTTTTAAATTATTTGTTACTTATCTGTAATTATGGATGGCACTGTTTCCTTCTCAAGTTTCTCTTCTTCATGGTCTTTCAACGAATGTATATAATAAACTGATTATATTATGTGTTTACACAACTAGTAGAATAGCTGATCCTCTGAGATTAGGCCTACCACTGTCATGGCATGTAGTCAACAAAACATCAATCGTACTTATAATCCAAGAAATTTTATTTATGGCTGTTCGATATTCTTTTTCTTTTTTTCTTTTTTGAGGATTTCTCATTACGACACACCGACTCACATTTTACCCAGCTTCAAGCACTGCCGATTCGAAATCAGACATGAGTTAATATTCGATAGAAGTATCGATATAGAGAACCAGGTACTCACACATTCATGATAGCTTCAAGCACTGCCGATTCGAAATCAGACATGAGTTAATATTCGATAGAAGTATCGATATAGAGAACCAGGTACTCACACATTCATGATAGCTTCAAGCACTGCCGACTCGAAATCAGACATGAGTTAGTATTCGATAGAAGTATCGATATAGAGAACTAGGTACTCACACATTCATGATTTAAAAACTACCTCGGCAACCAAGCTGTTCCAATCCTGTTGATATTTCGGTTGACGATGTTGCTGCTATGACTGATGCCATCTTTATTCTGTTGAGTGATTTTTTTCCACATTTGGCGTTTCCGTCGTTTGTATCAGAACTTGTTAAATAATAATCTACCTATCATTACTATCATTATTGTTTTTATTATCTTTGTTCTTCATGCTCTTTTTCTTGTTCTTCTTGTTCTTGTGCTTCTTGTTCTTCTCGTTCTTCTCGTTCTTCTTGTTCTTGTTCTTGATCTCCTTCTTCTTCTTCTTCTTCTTCTTCTTCTTCTTCTTCTTCTTCTTCTTCTTCTTCTTCTTCTTCTTGTTACTATTATTATTAATAGTAAATATAGTTATAATAAAATTACACAACTACTACTACCACCACCACCACCACCACCACCACTACCACTACTACTACTACTACTACTACTACTACTACTACTACTACTACTACTACTACTACTACTACTACTAATACTAATACTACTACTACTACTACTACTACTACTACTACTACTACTACTACTACTACTACTACTACTACTACTACTACTACTACTACTACTACTACTACTACTACTACTACTACTACTACTACTACTACTACTACTACTACTACTACTACTACTACTATACTACCACTATTATTACTATTATAGTTATCATCATCATCACCCTTTATATTCTAATTATTTGCGTTGTTTTGTTGCTCTTATTTCCAGATTTTGTAGTTTCTAGCTTTAGTATTTATTATTCCACATTTTAATACAGCAATCATTTTACTGTACTGTTACAGAAACTATGACTAGCAGCCATTGGTGAAACAATGATTAATTTAAACCATCAGTTTTAACCCATGCACTTTGGCATAGTTCGGCCATTAATTTCACAAAAGTCTATTTCTTTGTTGAGAATAACAATGTTAAGGACAATATTTATAAATATTATTTTAAATGTACTATGTTGTTTCTTTGTCCTGTGACCTATGCTATCTCCACCAGTGATTTAGAGTAAAGAGGTGTGATCGGCAATGGTCAAATGATGGATCTGCAGGGTTCGAATAAAACGATAAATCCATCATCAGACAGTTTCTTGGGTTCGAGTCAAGCGATAAATCAATCTGCATACTCTATTTCTTGCGTTCGAATCAATCGATAAATCTGCATGTACGATTTCTTGGGTTCGAATCAAGCACTAAAATCTGTAGTTACTTTTCTTGGATTCGAATCAAATTATAAATCTGCAGGCACTGTTTCTTGGATTCGAACCACATGAATTTTTTTTTGTTTTGGATTCGAATCAAACTAAAATGTGTAGATACTTTATCTTGGCTTTAACCAATTGATAAACCTGCAGGAACTGTTTCTTGTGTTTGAATCACGCAAACAAATCTTGTGGCATTCTTTGGTTAAGTTCGAATGAAGAGATAAATACGCAGGCACTATTTCTTGGTCTCGATGACGGAGATTAATCTTCAGAAATCGCCAAACGGGTTCAACTCCTAGACCATAACTGCAAAAACACACGCCATTGCAGTATACCATCAGGGAGTTTTATGATTTTTTTTATCTTAAAATTTTCGCCTCTTTCTAAGTTATTGACTGCAAGACCAAGAGATAATTTTTTTGTTTTGTTTTGTTTTTGTTTTTGTTTTTTAATCTGGTTTTTGCACGCAAACTGAACGCTTGGAGTGTTCGGCATTCAAACTTGACTCTAAGGCTCAGCCTGAAATGATTTATGGAAGCTGTTCCACAAACATTGTGAACCTGTGTAGTTATGCTGTAATTGCTGTGACAGGGAGGTCTTGGCTCAAAACAAATTCATTTAAGTAATTTTTAGAATGAGCTGAGCACAACTTTTTATGTTACCCAACTTCTCAATCAAAAGACTATTGTAATTTATAAATGAAGATTTATGTATGCAATTATGATATACAAAATGTTGACGTCTGTTTGTTTGCTTATCTTATGTTAAAGGCTGTATTTGTGTTCAGTTGCGACACGTTATAATATAAAACTTGAGCGTGACCGGACTATAGTATGCAGCACGTCTGTCAATTTTTTGTTTTTGTTTTCGAACACTATGTTTTTCTTTTATACCGCTCACACAACCCGATTGTTGCATGCAGCGCAATCAAGGCCATCTGCAGGACTGGGTAAACCTAGACGCCATTTTGTTTTTGCCCTCGAAATAAAAACGTAAACAGTTAAATGTAAAAACACGCCGGCAAAGGCTTGCCTTTATACAAGAGAGCATTTTCCACCTAGCAATTTGCAAAGTAATGTTAATCATAAGCACAAAAGACATGCTTTTTAACCTTGTGCTACAACACACTCGTATTAAATAGAATTTATTATCATCACGGGCGACCTTTGTTCTATTTATACATTTCCAAACTTGGCCACCGCTCGTGCCAGCCTGTCTGTTTTGAACTTGAAGACTCAGGCACGTTCAAGACAAGACAATCGGCCCGTGCGATCAAGTTTTGTTAGTAGATAATGGTATGTATTGCAAACTGTACACACAATGAGTATTGGTTCGTATTGCACCTAATTATAGTCAGTAGAGCCTAAAGCTCATGAGGAAGCATTTGGTCGCATGACAAATAATAAAGCTCATAAGGAATTATTTAACGCCCATCTCTCCCCCCCTTCCCCCCCCTCCCCCCGTATTCCGCGTACCAGTGCTAAAGCTCAATAGGAATAATTTAACCCCCACCCCTCTCCCTTTTCCGCGTACCAGGTCTAAAGCTCACATTGAATAATTTAACGCCCCCTTCCCATATCCCCTCTCGGCGTCTCGCGGGCGTCTATTCACTCATCTCACGTTAACATAAATTAAAACATTTTGTTGCATTCACTCTGCCACAGCACGCATTGTGAATAGTTGTTATAACTTGTTACACGTCACTTTAGTCTATATCGTAGTCTTCTGCAATCGATTCTGTGATTGAGTATCTCATGAATGATGATAACTGTAAAGAGGATAAATTAATCCAAATATAAAACTCATGTCTTCACTCACAAGTTTATCTAGTTGCCTTTGAGCTCCAGTTGTATGCTTGATGAACTGACCAAAGAGCATCTCATTCAGTATTTTGCCATATTTAACTTTGCTCGACCGTGCAAATATCCAATGTTGCTTAGCCACTGTACGCATGCCACACTAAACTTCTTGCCTGTACTTTTGGACACTCCGTATGTTTATTGAAAACTATTCTTTACTGACAAATAAAACATTCCATACCCGATGTTGGCTATTCGCTTGTTTGTCATTTGTTGCTGTTGTTTTAGTTCTTGTTGTTGTTGTTGTTGCTGCTGCTTTGCTTCGGTTTGTTGTTTTATTAATTGATCCTCAAATCGACCAAAAAAAAAAAACCAGTAATGAAAATAATGATCAAGTTAAGTGCGAGTATCCACAAATCGAGTAAATCTGGGAGT
>JAWDGP010003056.1:220000-247500 GCA_033675545.1 Elysia crispata | reverse complement strand
TGCGATCTACCAAAGCCACAGTGATAACGGTGCGATCTACCAAGGCCACAGTGATAACGGTGCGATCTACCAAGGCCACAGTGATAACGGTGCGATCTACCAAGGCCACAGTGATAATGGTGCGATCTACCAAGGCCACAGTGATAATGGTGCGATCTACCAAAGCCACAGTGATAACGGTGCGATCTACCAAAGCCACAGTGATAATGGTGCGAAACCGACATTTGTTTTACTCTATCGAGTATGACTCTTCTGAAAGATTTTTTTTAGTCCATAGAACCAATAATTATTTCCCTTCCTTATATAAAATAATTATTCATTACTTGCAAAGAGCGAGCATTATGATACGACTATAATCATCCAACATTGTCCATTTTGGAGACTTTTTACTATTTTACGCCATAATATCGATGAAACCTTTTTTTGTGAGTTCCTCTTTGTACTTCCACATTAATTATATCTGGCAATCAATTTTTCAGAAACGCTAATGTTGTTGAACCTTCGTGCCTGAAAAAAAATGGTAATATGTCCTATTCGTATAATGACTAAAAATTATATTCTTTTGTCTATTGATGTATGACAAATTATTAGTCGGGGTCTAATGGAAACAAGTAGGAAAAAAAATTATGTTGGGTTGGATCTGTCTATACCAGCTATTTCTTCTCATGGGTTCCTTATCTATAATATATAAAATAATTTATCCTTAAACAATTAAACCAATTTATCTCTTTGCTATCTAGACCTCTGCCTATATATCGTTCTATCTATCTATCTATTTAAATATCTATCTGTATATATATATATATATATATATATATATGTCTATCCATTTGTCTATCTTCTTCGCAATTCAAAATATCTATCGAATTATCTATCGATTTATCTCACGATCTTTCGATCTATCTCTCTAAGTACTAATACATCTATCCCTCTAGCTATGCCAATCAGCCTTCTTTACCATAGATTTATGCATATTTGTTGAATGTTTTTTTTATAATTATATATATATATATATATATATATATATATATATATATATATTAATATTTATCCCCCTTTCTATACCTATCAGTCTTCTTTACCATAGATATATGTATATTTATTTGTATATTTATATTTATATATACATATATATATATATATACGTACATACATATATATATATATATATATATATATATATATATATAACTATTTATCCCTCTCTCTATTTATCAATCAATCTATACGTCTATCTTCCTAGCTATTTGTCTCTATCTCTATTTCATTCTTTCTATGAATCCTCAATCTCTCATGACCCCTCTGTTTTATTCAATAAACTTTCACGCCTTTTCACATTGACGCCGATTTAGCTTTTCACTAGTGTCGTTTTCCCTAACACTTTCAAAAATAAAATTGAGTACTTTCGGAAGAAAAAAAAAACCAACAAAAACAAACAAACAAAAAACAATTATGCGCTTAAATGTAGAGGTGGAAAAATACAAAGTACAAAAACATTATTATTTTTTTTAATATGAGGTAGCCAAAAAAGAAAAAAAAAGAAAGAAAAACAGACCTGGCTATTTATTTTGCTTTTATTAATGTTTAAATCATGTCTTTCCTAACAGAAAGATTTAGTTTCGTTTCTAAGTGTTTGACGATTAAAATTGGCATTTGGAACACAATATCGGGATAATTGAGCTCAATACGAGATACAATAACACCATGTTTTTAAATGAGACGAAATGATAAAAGAATAGTTTGAAACTAAACTCAATTTTTTTCTTTTCCTTTTTTTCCCTTTGATTAGGAGTAATTTACCAAATAGTCCGGTTCTCTCCCTTGCATAATTCAGGTTCCTTTTTGGTGTTTTTTTTTCATCTTTTACATATTTTTTTTTCAGAATGGGGAGAATAGAGGGAGAGAGCTTTTTAACATGATAGTCACAAATATTTTTGTTGTTATCATTTTTAATGTTGTAGTTTTTATTGTTACAGCAGTAGTTTTCGTTGTTTTTGATGTTGTTGCTGCTGCTACTCCTGCTGCTAGTATTACAGTTGCTGTTCTTGCATACACTATAAAATGTTATCTTCATATTTGAATACTTCGTCTTCTATGTTATAATTTACAAGCCAAAAACGTCACTTACAGTCACAGAATTTTCATTTAGAAAAAAAATTACGCGATTCCCACGAATGGCCTTCTTAAAGTTTCTCTAAACCTATAAGAGAAAAAAGAAAAAAAAAAGTTTTGGCACAGTAACCAAAGCGTTGAAATTAAGCAGATTTGACCTAGATAACGTCATTAATTTTTGTCTTTTTCGTTGATTTAGATCAGTTGAAGCGTATTTCCCTGTACCGGCATGTCTTTAAAACAGGAAGCATATCAGAGGCAGCTCTAGAACTTTGTGAATTTCAATCTTACAAATTTCCCATTTACTGAGCTAAGATAATTCTCATCTAGAAATGGTTTACTTTCGACGTTTATTTTCTATGAGGGGTATGTTTTACATTTTCCAGACGAAATTCTCTGCCCGTCTGTGACAGGGTTAGGATTAGGGTTACAGCTAGGGTTATGGTTACAAAAAAGAAATGCCTAAAAAACTTTAAAGATTTATAATCTGCACTGTCAATCTAATGCAATCTTATCGCTGTTATACAAAATCTTTCCAAAACCACTCTCAGACATTAAAGGCCGACAATAAATCATACTTCCGAGCAGTCCGGAACAGAAAGGAACAGTCGCGGTATTACGGGGCATTAAGGAGCGGTGAGGAACACAAAGTGACCCACACCCTAAATAGTCCAATATCTACGGCCTGCACTACACTCTCCAAGTCAACTCCTTCAAGTTTTAGCGCTGGATAAATTAAAGTTTAAAACAGAGGCTGATTTTATCATTCTTGTTATCGGCGGCCAAGCTGATTTTATCATTCTTGTTACCAGCGGTTAAGTTAATTTTATCATTCTTGTTATCGGAGGTCAAGCTGTTTTTATCATTCTTGTTATGAGCGGTTAAGTTGATTTTGTCATTCTTGTTACCAGCGGTTAAGCTGATTTTATCATTCTTGTTATCGGCGGTCAAGCTGATTTTATCATTCTTGTTATCGGCGGTCAAGCTGATTTTATCATTCTTGTTATCGGCGGTCAAGCTGATTTTATCATTCTTGTTATCGGCGGCCAAGCTGATTTTATCATTCTTGTTACCAGCGGTTAAGTTAATTTTATCATTCTTGTTATCGGAGGTCAAGCTGTTTTTATCATTCTTGTTACGAGCGGTTAAGTTGATTTTGTCATTCTTGTTACCAGCGGTTAAGCTGATTTTATCATTCTTGTTATCGGCGGTCAAGCTGATTTTATCATTCTTGTTATCGGCGGTCAAGCTGATTTTATCATTCTTGTTATCGGCGGTCAAGCTGATTTTATCATTCTTGTTATCGGCGGTCAAGCTGATTTTATAATTCTTGTTATCGGCTGTCAAGCTGATTTTATCATTCTTGTTATCGGCTGTCAAGCTGATTTTATCATTCTTGTTATCGGAGGTCAAGCTGTTTTTATCATTCTTGTTACCAGCGGTTAAGTTGATTTTATCATTCTTGTTATCGGAGGTCAAGCTGTTTTTATCATTCTTGTTATGAGCGGTTAAGTTGATTTTGTCATTCTTGTTACCAGCGGTTAAGCTGATTTTATCATTCTTGTTATCGGCGGTCAAGCTGTTTTTATCATTCTTGTTATCAGCGGTTAAGCTGATTTTATCATTCTTGTTATCGGCGGTCAAGCTGATTTTATCATTCTTGTTATCGGCGGTCAAGCTGATTTTATCATTCTTGTTATCGGCGGCAAAGCTGATTTTATAATTCTTGTTATCGGCTGTCAAGCTGATTTTATCATTCTTGTTATAAGCGGTCAAGCTGATTTTATCATTTTTGTTATCGGCTGTCAAGCTGATTTTATCATTCTTGTTATAAGCGGTCAAGCTGATTTTATCATTTTTGTTATCGGCGGTCAAGCTGATTTTATCATTCTTGTTACCAGCGGTTAAGCTGATTTTATCATTCTTGTTATCGGCGGTCAAGCTGATTTTATCCTTCTTGTTATCGGCGGCCAAGCTGATTTTATAATTCTTGTTATCGGCTGTCAAGCTGATTTTATCATTCTTGTTATAAGCGGTCAAGCTGATTTTATCATTTTTGTTATCGGCTGTCAAGCTGATTTTATCATTCTTGTTATAAGCGGTCAAGCTGATTTTATCATTTTTGTTATCGGCGGTCAAGCTGATTTTATCATTCTTGTTACCAGCGGTTAAGCTGATTTTATCATTTTTGTTATCGGCGGTCAAGCTGATTTTATCATTCTTGTTACCAGCGGTTAAGCTGATTTTATCATTTTTGTTATCGGCGGTTAAGCTGATTTTATCATTCTTGTTACCAGCGGTTAAGCTGATTTTATCATTCTTGTTACCAGCGGTTAAGCTGATTTTATCATTCTTGTTACCAGCGGTTAAGCTGATTTTATCATTCTTGTTACCAGCGGTTAAGCTGATTTTATCATTCTTGTTACCAGCGGTTAAGCTGATTTTATCATTCTTGTTACCAGCGGTTAAGCTGATTTTATCATTCTTGTTACCAGCGGTTAAGCTGATTTTATCATTCTTGTTACCAGCGGTTAAGCTGATTTTATCATTCTTGTTACCAGCGGTTAAGCTGATTTTATCATTCTTGTTACCAGCGGTTAAGCTGATTTTATCATTCTTGTTACCAGCGGTTAAGCTGATTTTATCATTCTTGTTACCAGCGGTTAAGCTGATTTTATCATTCTTGTTACCAGCGGTTAAGCTGATTTTATCATTCTTGTTATCGGAGGTCAAGCTGATTTTATCATTCTTGTTATCAGCGGTCAAGTTGATTTTATCATTCTTGCTATCGGCAGTCATCTTTAATCTCGCAAATATTTTACACAGCTAAATATGAGGCATATGATATCTAAAATAATTTAGAAAGAGTAAAGAAGATCCAAAACAAATAGATATTTTTTTGTTTTTTTATTTATTGAAAATTTCGCAAAATTTCAAAGACAGCAACAAACGGCGAAAAACATTGTTAACAACAATGGGTGTTTCACATGTCATCAAATAAATGTACATGGTGAGCAAATTGGTTTACTCATATAATCATAGTTTCTCATCACGTTTGAAAGTCGCAAATCAAACATTCGTATGATTATTTTGATAAATTAAAGTATTTACAATATTTCTATTATTTTGGAGAAAAACAATATAATTTAGTTACAATAAATAATTTAGTAAATATATTTAGAAAAGTGAGATGCAATTGAGAATAAATACTAACGTCGCAGGAATAATAACCGAGCATGAAATGCTAAAACATGGTGACATGAACTTTGAAATACAGACAAGACAGGAGGTAAAAATGTGTTCTACCTTACCTGAGAAGAAAGAGTAGGAAAAGAAATAATAATAATAATAATAATAATAATAATAATAATAATAATAATAATAATAATAATAATAATAATAATAATAATAATAATAATAATAATAATAATAATAATAATAGTAGCAGTAGTAGTAGTAGTAGTAGTAGTAGTAGTAGTAGTAGTAGTAGTAGTAGTAGTAGTAGTAGTAGTAGTAGTAGTAGTAGTAGTAGTAGTAGTAGTAGTAGTAGTAGTAGTAATAATAATAATAATAATAACAATGATGATGATGATGATGATAATAATAATAATAATAATAATAATAATAATAATAATAATAATAATAATAATAATAATAATAATAATAATAATAATAATAATAATAATAATAATAATAATAATAATAATAATAATAACGTTTAGTTCAACGCGAGAAGTATGTTATTACTCACAATACATAAAAAGAAGAAATGACAGTGAATAATTTGTTCAGACCAAAAACTGAGATAGGTTATCTGGTATTTGATATCAGATGTGCACGTGGAAATGGTGTCATATCTTTTTGAAAGCCTCTGTCAGTCATGAGATGGAGCAGAAGACGAGGCTCTATACCTATTTTGAAAGCCTCTGTCAGTCATGAGATGGAGCAGAAGACGAGGCTCTATACCTATTTTGAAAGCCTCTGTCAGTCATGAGATGGAGCAGAAGACGAGGCTCTATACCTATTTTGAAAGCCTCTGTCAGTCATGAGATGGAGCAGAAGACGAGGCTCTATACCTATTTTGAAAGCCTCTGTCAGTCATGAGATGGAGCAGAAGAGGAGGCTCTATACCTATTTTGAAAGCCTCTGTCAGTCATGAGATGGAGCAGAAGACGAGGCTCTATACCTATTTTTAGTCCCGGCATGCTTTAAAACCAGCGACTAGTAATCAACGCAGATTTCCTTTCAGATTTTTCGTCTCCAATGTAATATTCTTAGCAAAACAAATAAATCAACTGATAATCTGGATAGAGTTAAGACAATGAAAGATAAATAAAACGGGTTAAAGGTGGATAGGTAAATAGGTAGGTTAAATTAAAAAGAGAGAGATGAGGAGATAGATAGAAATACATGTATAGAACGATGAAAAGAAAGCTAGATAAAGAGATAGATGAATATGTGGTTAAAAAGATGGAAAGATAAATAGAAAGATACGTAGATGATTAAAAGGATGAATAGATATAGGAATAAAAGGATGGTAATAGAAAGACTATGTAGGTCATAAAATACATAACAGATATATAACTGTGAAGAAAATAGATGGAATTAAGGTAGCCAGAAAGACTAACATTCAGATTAAAAAATACAGATATGTTGATTAAAAAAAAGATGGGATGATGAGCAGAAAAAAATGGATGTAACAATAAAAACGAAGATGCATATATTGATTAAAAAATAGAAGGCAGGCAGAAAGCTGACATTTAGATCAAAAGCCTGACAATCGCAAGTGAAAATGGCAAGTTTCATGATATTATGGTACTAAACAGATAGTTTTGAAAACTGAAAAAGAAGAGAGAAATAAAGACAGACACGAAGGCACAGACGAACAAACAGTGGTACAAACAGAAGGATACTGACAGAATCAGGAAACACCACATGTTGAACGAAACAAGTGGAAAAAAAGAAAGAATCTGTGCGAAAGGTCAATGTCAAACAGCGTCGACCTCCGAGATCACGTGACGAAAGAATGTCTGGCAAACACATGACGTCATGTCAAGGGTTGGCGGTTGGAGCAAAGTTTTTAGTAGTTGGTTCTAGTGAGCAAAGTTCGGCCATTATTATATAGAGGACATAACAAAAAAAAAGAAGAGTGAAAGAATACGTTTTTGAAAGTACAAGTAATTACTGTAAACAAAACTGTTCACATCTACAAAAATACGGGGAGAAAAATTCAATTATTCAAATCGATTTTAGAATCGTTGGAGACGCAGAAATGTTTTAAGAGTAAACTTTCGTTATTTATGCATGAAAGTTTGTTCGTGAGCAATTATAGATAAAATGATTTCCTTTTGGGATCTCTCATTCTATGTCTGTCTGTCTGTCTGTCTGTCTGCCTGTCTGCCTCTCTCTGTCTCTCTCTCGCCCCTCTCTCTCTCTCTCTCTTCTCTTCTCTTTATCTTCTCTCTCTATCTAACTATCTGTCTCTATCTTTCACTTTTCTCTTTCTTTATCTATCTCACTATCTATCTCACTACCGGTATCCATCTCTCTCTCTTCTCTTCTCTTTATCTTCTCTCTCTATCTAACTATCTGTCTCTATCTTTCTCTTTTTCTCTTTCTTTATCTATCTCCCTATCTCTCTCACTACCGGTATCCATCTCTCTCTCGCCCTCTCTCTCTCTTCTCTTCTCTTTATCTTCTCTCTCTATCTAACTATCTGTCTCTATCTTTCTCTTTTTCTCTTTCTTTATCTATCTCACTATCTATCTCACTACCGGTATCCATCTCTCTCTCGCCCTCTCTCTCTCTCTCTCTATCTAACTATCTGTCTCTATCTTTCTCTTTTTCTCTTTCTTTATCTATCTCACTATCTATCTCACTATCCATCTCTCTCTCTCTCTCTCTCTCTCTCTCGTTCTCTCTACATCTTTATTGTTCCACATTTACTGCAGTGAATAGTTTCTGTTGTCTGAACTTTGAAGTTATATATGAAGAGGCACCGTTTATCCCTGGTGGAGCTCTATCAGTTTAACAGCCACTCCGTTACTTTCTATGACTCCCCCTAGAAGACTGATGATGACGTCATCAAGCAACGTAGGGTAATTCGAGTTATGCGGTAAATCTTTCATCTCCTAAGTTTTCCAACATTCTTACACGCAGAGTGTGGTTTTACCCTAGGCCAAGGCTAGGACTGTTTAAACGGGATTCGATTCTGCCATCAGTTGGCTCAGAGACAAATTGAACTCAGCACTCTAGATATATCAGTCCAGTGTTCTATCGCCTGAGCTTATCAGATCTGGTAAATAACTTGAAAAGACCTATCGGTCTAATTATCCATGAGTTTTTATTTGTATTGTTTTTAAATAACCTAACAATTAAGATCAGGTACTACAATTGTTTTCACTTTCCTAACATCTTGGATTTCCCTAAACGTGTTAAATTAAACATCAAGTTATTTTCGTAATTTCCATCCCGTCTGCGCCAACAAAAACTATACAATTGAAAATTATCACAGCTATGCTAACAGAATCTCAATGACGCAACCTTTAAAATGGGTAATCTCTTTTTTTATGTGTGTTTCCATAAGTTGACTAATCCACATTTACAATTCATAAAAAAACATTGTTTAATGGTGACATTTGGTTTGTTTCGCATGTGCGAACCTTGTATTTTTTTGTTTTGTTTTATTTCTGTGTCGATGACTTGACGGATAATTGGTTTGAAAACAAATTGAGACGGACAGATGTGTTAAATTATATTGGAAAAATAGCAATGTTCATTGTAATGATAATGATAATGAAAATAATAATAAAAATAATAATAATAACAATAATAATAATGATAATAATAGTGATAATGATAATAATAATAATAATAATAATAATAATAATAATAATAATAATAATAATGATAATAACAATAATAATAATAGTAATATTAATAATAAAAGTTATAATAAGAATAATAGTAATAATAATAATAATAATAATAATAATAATAATAATAATAATAATAATAATAATAATAATAATAATAATAATAATAATAATAATAATAATAATAATAATAATAATAATAATAGTGATAATAATAATAATAATAATAATAATAATAATAATAATAATAATAATAATAATAATAATAATAATAATAATAATAATAATAATAATAATAATAATAATATTAAATATCAATTTGAATATATTTTCATGATGACTCAATTGGAATCCAGTAACATTTGTCCCACAAATCATTTTCATCTTACTGTAAGTTATTCAGAAATTAGACCTTTCACGGAAACTTACATGAAGAAATCTGCATTTCCTTTATGAGGTAACAACACTTCAACAAGGATCTCAAAACATTTCGTTTCTTTTTAAACCATTGACCTTTATCGTGGGCTAATTTTGACATTCACCAAATTAACGAGAATTATTTTCGTTGATCCGCTTTGATTTCAATATGTAATTTCATGCCAAAAGACTAAACTTATTTCAACTGCTGCTACTATAGTTATCTTAAATGGAACTAGATCAAAATAAATACAAAGGTTTCAGACGGAAAATAATTAAGTAAGAAAGATTTACTGGGCAAAAGATTTCTTTGAAGCATTAAATACTTGCATGGCACACATTGCTGTGGGAATGAAATTATTTTTAACTTAGTCTTCAGAAACTGGCAGAAACAGGTTATTCTAACACTAAAAGCAATGCTTTCTATAATTATGGATTTGAGACTATTCCAACTTGGAAAACGTTGCTTTCAAGGGACGTTACTCACCATGTTTCAGTTGAAAAGGTTCTGTAGCTAATAAAGTTCTTGGTTTCAAATGGAATTCAACTGAAACAGTACTCAAACGTAACGATTCAAATCCTGATGAGAAAACAGCAAATTTTACCTCGGATTGTATTCTTTAAAAGCAAGTTTTAAGTATCACAAGCGCGAAACATCACTATAGAATAAATAAGGAAAAATAATGTTCAGTTTTTAAAGTTATTGTTTTCATCATAATTATACTGGGTTTAACAATTATTTGAAGCAAAGACCTAAAATCCTGCTTGAAAACTTACAAGAAATATCACTATTAGTTGAGGACCTAGCTTTGCTATAGGGTCATGTATGGTTGATCCTTAGCTTAGCATTAGGAGCATGCACTGTTGAGAACACAGTTTTGAGTTAGAATCATGTATACTTGAGGACCTAGCTTTACTATAGGGTCATGTATGATTCAAAACCTTTCCGTGCATTGGTATCACGATGGGGTTTGTATTTCTCTTGAATGGATTATCGGAAACCTGAAACTAAGTATGAGTTTTAAAAAAAATATGAGTGTAAAGGTAATATATTTTCTTTATCTTGGCTTCCTGGTTTTACCCCTGTCTAATTAGATCATTGGTTTATTTTCTATGTATAAATAATTCTATGCAGGAATTTTGTTTCAAATTTGCTAATTAGATGCAGGTAAGCTTTTCAAATAAACAAATATGAATGAGAAGCTGAAATGGAGAATAAAATCGTACCCAGAAATACTGAACTCACGTGATTTACATTTTCACAAATGATTGACTGTCACAATTAGAAACAAATCAAAGCAAAAACTTCCCCACTCTATTTGTTCCTTAAGACAATAGCAAAACAGCTAAGCAAAGTATTAGCTGGGGTGTTAATAAAAAACACACGAAAGGAAGTACTCTAAACAATCTGAAAAAAAAAAATACCAAAAAACAAGACATCAGTGGCCTCTCTTTTGAAAGGGCTTTCGCAAAGCTATAAATCAGGTAATACAATTCAATAGTGAAAGATTTATAAACGTTAAATAATAAAAAAAAAAAGAGTAACGAACTTAAGAGACTGATAGTTTGATACGCAGAATCATCGCAATGTGCGAGTCAACCTCCGTTTCAGTCGCTGTAAAACAGTGTTTTGAAACGCCGTGTCTTCAGTTTTGTTTTTTTTTTTTTATAATGGAATGTACACAATTCTTTTGATTCTTGGCAACATATATCACATGGTGATGACAACAAACAGAGCGGCTAGATACAGAGCAACAGAACACGGCTGTGACGCGTCACGTGACAGCCACGGCTTGGAGGAACTTGTGCCCTATTCTTGTGCGTGATGAGGTTAGCACGCCACATCCACCCGAGCAGGGTAGCGCCTAGTGGACTCCGCCCCATCTCACACACCTTAAGAGCTGGACGTACAAGAAAGCCCTTAGTATGAGTTCTCTGATGCAAGTACCCATTATTGTGGATTATAACTTCAAACATTGGGCATTGGGCATTGGGCATAGCCCTTGCGTTCTCATATCCTGTTTTTCAACTACCCTGACAAGAACAAAGTTTGAAACATTTTAGATATAATATCAAAATATACATTCAACAATGTTTGTTGGAAGTCAAGAAAAATTCGAATCCGTCAAGGTGGTGAGACAGCATTTTTATCACCTAAGGGAAACGATGAATTGGCTAAAAGGATAAAATCTCACAATAAAAATGACACCTGAAGATAAATATTCAGAGAACTTTTAAAATCTAGACCCTTTTTATTGGAATTAAGACTCGTTTAAAAACATAAATTATGGATTAGATTGTTAACTCTCCATATTAATCATTACATTTTGATAGTGTGTACCTATAGAGTATAAACTGGGTTGCAAAAATTTACTAAACTAGACTGATGACATATTTATCAATTCCCATTAAAAACCGAAAGCTATGAATTCCTTAATAGGCATCGCACCTTACAAACCTTTTTTGCTAGGACTCAAAGCTCTTTATTTAATGTTTTAAAAGATCTGTACATAGATTAGTTGAGTACAATTATTTACGGATTATTCCATATTTTCCTTTTCCACCAGCTAAAGAAATGAACAGCTCAGAAGTAATTTAACCTGTCTATATCACTTGATCATGTCAGGATCTTTCTCTTAGCTCAGAAACCTTTCTCTTAGCTCTCGGGGCTCAGCTAGGATAGTTACAGATGTTCTTTCCTACATTAAACTTTTATCTAATTTGCGAGAAAAATTTTCCCGATCCCTTTTTTTTACTCATCGTTACGTTCAAAAACTGCTCGTCTCCCCTTTCTCCTTCTCTTCCTGCTGTGCTTGGGCATCAAATATTTAATTGTTCTTTCAAAGCTAATTTACTCAAAAAAAAAAAATATATATATATTCAAAAAAATCCGCTATCAAGAATTAATTACGGTGCCATTCTCATCTTGCAGCAAATTTTCCCTGGCCCCTCAGAATCTCTAAATGTATCATCTTTCTAGAGTTAAATACAAAAACCCAGCTAATTCGACACTTTCAAAAATCAAATTAAAGGCCTTTTATAATGCTATGAATTCTCGCAAGAAGTGTCTAAAGGTGAAATGATTTGCGGGAAATCATAGCAACATATTTATTTTACATCTGTATGATATTGATTGTTTAAAGAATATACAGATAAGTGTTGATTTTACAATATTAGCTTTCTAGTTTTGTTGTATTTTGAAACAGGAAGAGATATTGTGATTGAGGACAGTCTTGTATTTTATGAGCATTTGATGTTGCTTACTTAGACTCCAACAGCCGTATTATTATAAACAGTACAATATTATGCAGCTTACTTTTCAAAACGATCTCTATTATGATAAATTATCCAGAACGAGACGAGACATTACACAGCATTTTTCAAGGATGAAGTTTCATAAATTTTAATAATAATGACAATAATAATAATGATAATGACAATAATAATAATAATAATAATAATAATAATAATAATAATAATAATAATAATAATAATAATAATAATAATAATAATAATAATAATAATAGTAATATTAATAATAAAAGTTATAATAATAATAATAGTAATAATAATAATAATAATAATAATAATAATAATAATAATAATAATAATAATAATAATAATAATAATAATAATAATAATAATAATAATAATAATAATAATAATAATAATAATAATAATATCACAACAAGAACAAACCAAGACAAGACAATGGAGACCAGTAGAAGCACCATAATAAGTTATCGAAGACCACGCGACAGCAATAATTTAACAGGTGTCACATCAGTATGAGTCTGATCTTAAAACAGAACAATAGTCATTTTGAAATACTCAAAATATCTTCAAGCCTTCAGATTAAATGTCCGTCTTGTATCCGCAACTACAAAAGGCCCTCAGATTAGATGTCTGGCAATCCTAAGCTGCAAAAGGCCCTCAGATTAGACGTGCGTCTGGCGATCCTGTAGTCCGTCTGGTAATCCTGAACTGCAAAGGCCGTCAGATTATACGTCCGTTTGTCGATCCTGAACTACAAAAAGCTCTCTGATTGGACGTCCACCTGGTGATCCTGAGCTGCAAAAGGCCCTCTGATTAGACGTTGATCTGGCGATTATGAACTACAAAAGACCCTCAAGTTAGACGTCCGTCAGACGACCCAGAACCATACAAGGCCCTCAAATTAGATGTCCGTCCGACGATCCAGAACCATACAAGGCCCTCAAATTAAACGTTCGTCCGACGATCCAGAACCATACAAGACCCTCAAATTAAACGTTCGTCCGACGATCCAGAACCATACCAGGCCCTCAGATTAGATGTTTGTCTGGCGATCCTGACCCACACAAGATCCTGAGATAAGACGTCCGTTTGTCAATCCTGATCTACAAAAGGGCCTCAGATTAAAGGTTCAAGTTGTGATCCTCAACTACACTCGGTGCCTCTAGGCCATCAAAGTTGAGGTTTATCTCAGAATCCACAACACCCTATTCCTTGGAGCACGACTTTTCTTTTTTCTCTCGTCACCTTCATCAAAATGCTTTTACGTGAGATTTGACGAATATCTTGTCATCAATAAAAACACACTGTGTTTCTGATGATACGTTTCTTTAGTAATCCTTATCTCTACAATGTGTTCTGCAGATAACATGTTGATTTTGTCATCTTATTAAACTTATCTTCTATGACATGTTCCTCGTGTAATTTTAAACTTCAAACTGTATCCCTTACACGCCAGGTTCATTTTGTCCTGTTCAATTATGTACTGTATTCCTAAGATAGCTATCACATTTATCTTGCCATTTAGGAATACCAGCTGTGCCCTTTACGTAAAAAGTTCATCTTACTATGTAAACCACACACTGGGTCCGTCAAACGGCATGTTCATTGTGACGTCATCCTCAACATGAACACTGCTTCCGTCAGCTTATACATTCATCTCGCCATGCTGGAATATCACCTGTGTGTTTCAGATGAAAAGTTCATCTTACTATCAACACCACACACTCTGTCCGGCAAGTTCTTTATGACGTCATCCTCAACATGAACACTGCGTCCGTGAAATTAAACATTCATCTTGCCATCGTCTGTATATTTATGTAAATAATTATATAGATATATACAATCTTTATTTAACGACACGATTATTTCGCCATCCTCAAACTACACACTGTTTCCCTCTGACGACACGTTTAATTTTCCATCCGTGACCATGAGAGTCCTCAGTCTTATACTTTGGGTTGTGAGGTAGGTCTCACTAAAACGCCCTCCCTTGCTCATTTTCCTAAACAGCAGGGGCATGTGCTGGCTGAAGTTCCTGTTGAGGGCACAGTAGATGAGCGGGTCGGCCACATGGGAGGTCTTGGCCGCCAGGGCTGGGACCACGGACACCTCCACCGGCAGATGGATGTGGCTGGCGTACGCCTTGATCATGGCCACCACGGCATACGGCGTCCAGAACAACAGGAACGTCACACACATGATAAACGTCACCTGGCAACAGCAACACAATGGGGAACTCAGTTAGATATTCAGATAGTTATTGTGAAATTTAAAAAAGAGAAAAGTGTATTCTTCCTTAAAAAGTTCGGAAACACAATTTGGTCATCTGGCAACATAATGGTAAATTCAAATATTTATTCAGATATTTATTATGTAATTTAAAAAAAAATGTGTACTCTATCTCACGGTGTTCGGAAACACCAACTGGTAATCTGGCAAAACACAATGGTAAACTCAATTATTTAAATTTAAAATTAAAAAAAAAAGAAAAGTGTATTCTTCCTTAAAGTGCTCGGAAACACAAATTGGTCATCTGGCAACACAATGGTACATTCAATTATTTCTTCAAATATTTATTATGAAATTAAAAAAAAAAAAAACTGTATTCTTCCTTAAAGTGTTCGGAAACGCAAATTGGTCACCTGGCTATTGAATATTACATTGATTTTTATATTTTTTCAGAAAATATGAAATTAAAAAAATTGTATATCTAATTTACAATGTTCTTAAAAAAAATATGTCGACATATTAGTTATCTGCCTTTAAGAAGACCTGTTCCTTCCGAGTAACTTTCTTTATTATTACATGTTACTACGTCTCTCTAGTCTCTCTCTCTCTGTCTCTCTCTGATTGTCTCTCTGTAGGTCTTTCTCTCTCTTTCACTCTCTCTGTCTTTCTCTTTCTCTTTCTCTTTCTTTCTTTCTCTCTCTCTCTCTATGTCTCTCTCTTTCTGTCTATCTCTCTGTCCGTCTATCTGTCTACCTACATATCTATTTATCTATCGAAAAAAAGGTTCTTACCCAGAATTACAAGTATCTATCTCTCTTACTCTTTTTCCTCTCTACCACACTTTTCCCCTATGTATATGTATTATAACCGCTCCTTTATCCTCATCCTCCCCCTCTTCCCTACCCTCCCCCGCCCTATATTTCTCTTTATCTCTTTTGAACACCTTTCTTTCCGTCTCTGTCTCGTTCTAGGAAAACTCCCACCACCCCTCAAATCCATCATTCTTTACATCAGAAATCACCTTCAATAGCCGCAGCTCATTTTTCTCCCAGAGCCTCATCTCCTGGTTCCGGGCGACCCACTTCCGCCTCCGGTGGCGCATGACTGCCGCCAGGTAGACGATCTTGCCGTAGCTGCAGATCATGATCAGAGACGGCAAGGCCAGGCACCCGATGAAAGATGCTGTCACGAAGGAGACGTCGGGCTCGTGCCAGCTGGCAGACACGGGAAGAGACAAACATTAGAGGCGAGGTCGGGAGACAGGCTGAGGCTTTTGGTAGGGTGATGTAGAGGAAGAGAGAGAGAGAGAGAGAGAGAGAGAGAGAGAGAGAGAGAGAGAGAGAGAGAGAGAGAGAGAGAGAGAGAGAGAGAGAGAGAGAGAGAGAGAGAGAGAGAGAGAGAGAGAGAGAGAGAGAGAGAGAGAGAGAGAGAGAGAGAGAGAGAGAGAGAGAGAGAGAGAGAGAGAGAGAGAGAGAGAGAGAGAGAGAGAGAGGAAGAAGATGAATGACGAAGGTAATGATGACGGTGGTGATGTTCACAGTAAAATGAGTGTTGATAACATTCGATTGTATTAATTAATGATGGTTGTTTGTAACTATCTCATTGATGCTCATGATGACAATGATGATGGCGGTACTGATGATGACAATAGGACGGTGATGATGATGATGGTGATGATGATGATGATGATGATGATGATGATGATGATGATGATGATGATGATGATGATTACGACGACGATGGTGATGGTGATGATGAAGATGTTGATGAAGATGAGATGATGATGATGATGATGATGATGATGATGATGATGATGATGATGATGCTGATGTTGATGAAGATCATAAAGATGATGATTATAATGAGTTGATGGTGGTTGTGATGATGTTCATGACGAAAGAGGATGACAATTATAACGATAATGATAACGATGACAACCACAAAGATGATGACGATAACTATGATGATGATGACGATAACTGTGATGATGATGACGATAACTGTGATGATGATGGTGGTGATGATGACCAATCAAGTTACTCACACCAGAGTGCAGGACGTCTTGTAAGGTTCTGGACCATACTCCCCCCAGCCCAGCACTGGACTCAGTGACCAGAACAGGGCGAACAGCAGTGACACGAGCAGCAGGCTGCATGCTATAAAATTGCCGAATCGACGGGCTATGGAGGAAAAGAAACAAATTGTTATGAATTTTTTTGTCCGTTTTTTTTATTGTTCTAATAATAAATCTCTTTTTTTTTGTGTTGGCGGCATATTAATTTTCTTTTTCTATTATTTGATATAGTTCTTCCAGTGGAAAGTTTAATACGTTAGAAGCTTTACCGACTAAAATATAGTTAAACTCGATACGAAAATCGCATTTTCGTTACAGGACAGGTTTGCATGAAAATTTTCTGCAATGTGACGCTTAAATCGTGCATCATCGACTCCGGTAAAAATTTTTCTTAAACTTTGTTGGCTTTTTTTTTAACTTTTCGATGTGTCTTCGTGGTTTTCTTACAAAACCTATACAAGAATAATAACAACAACAACAACAACAACAACAACAACATGAAGAACAACAATATCAAAAACAACAATAAAACAGTCATCCACCTCTCTATATTTATATTCAAGGCCACTGCCTCCCAAGATTATAGGATATCCCAAGGGCCCCGTCAACAGATTATAGGATGTCCCAAGGGCCCCGTCAACAGATTATAGGATGTCCCAAGGGCCCCGTCAACAGATTATAGGATGTCCCAAGGGCCCCGTCAACAGATTATAGGATGTCCCAAGGGCCCCGTCAACAGATTATAGGATGTCCCAAGGGCCCCGTCAACAGATTATAGGATGTCCCAAGGGCCCCGTCAACAGATTATAGGATGTCCCAAGGGCCCCGTCAACAGATTATAGGATGTCCCAAGGGCCCCGTCAACAGATTATGAACCCAACACGATTCAAGCGAGACTTTTTTTTGTATTGAACGAGGTTTTAACACCTGTACTGGAGAAAGCAAACCAAAATGGCTGTTACCCATGAATTATTCTATGACCCCAACCGTTTTGTTAAGAGCATAAAATGGTAGGTCAACGTCCGACGACAATGCTAAGGCGAGCGAGAAGAATTTCTGCTTTCTTTTACTGGCATGTAGATCTGGTTTGTTAATTTGAAAGTGTCGAGTCCAAAAAGTTTTAGAAGGCCTTATGCCCATATATATATATATATATATATATATATATTTTTTTTTTTTTCCCCATTAATTAACTTGTATATAGCGTATGAGCTGCAAACGGCGTTAGGGAGTGACAGATTTTTTCCCCTCTTAATGATGATATTTCACGGTACGCCAAATCCTAGAAAGCGTTTTAAATAAATTTAATATTCGGCCAGGAAGAATGACAACTGTGCTATCGCTGAGCTGCAAAATAAAGTAATCCACGCTTAAGTCCCCTGTGCAGTTAAAAACTTGCCCTTAGAGGGGAAGCAAATCTACAGGTTAGCTTTTTGACCTGTCCATTCTGCCGGATAGGTGAGAAATAATGAATAGATCTAGACCTAGTCCAAATCCTTAACATGTCCGAACTGAAACGCCATCGGTTGATCTGACGCTCGCCGTTCCGTGCCGTCTGAGTAAACATTGATATCGCCCGGACTACCGGAGAAAACACTCAGTGCTGACCCACGCTGGTCTTTAACAAAAGTTTTTATTTTATTCACACGTTGCGGAGCTGGACTGTTTTTTGTTCATGAAATTAAAAAAAAAACAACTTCGTGTATTGGTTAAGCATGGGCAATCGTAGAAACAGACGCGAAAAGAATAAAATAACGCTTTTGTTACAGAAAAAAAATATTTGCGCGTGCCCTGAACCACTACAAGAGGAGAAAAAAAAATTATATTAAGTACTAATAGTTTTCACGAATTTGGCGTTTGATTCCAATTAAAGCGAGAAAACGAAAGAATATTGCCCATATAAATAGACACGAAAACACTTGAATAAAAATCTTCAAATTTATGTTATTAAAAAAAAAACAAACAAAAAAAGAGACGAGAGATTGAGAGAGAGAGAGAGAGAGAGAGAGAGAGAGAGAGAGAGAGAGAGAGAGAGAGAGAGAGAGAGAGAGAGAGAGAGAGAGAGAGAGAGAGAGAGAAACAGAGATAAAGAGTGAGAAAGAGAGAGAAAGAAAGAGAGAGAGGGAGAGAGAGAAAGAGTGAGAAAGAGAGAGAAAGAAAGAGAGAAAGAGAGAGAGAGAGAGAGAGAGAGAGAGAGAGAGAGAGAAAGAGAGAGAAAGAGAGAAAGAAAGAGAGAGAGAGGGAGAGAGAGAGACGGAGAGACAGAGGAGTCAAGATGATGGGGAGAAATGATATCAGCTGCAGTAATATAGTCAAGATGACAAGTTACAGTAGGTCAGGATCAGAGGTTTCTTCACCCATAAGATCGAAAGAAACGACCGTAAACGAAGGCCAACTGGTTTGCTTATAATGATGATGTTGGTGATGATGATGTTGATGATGATGATGTTGGTGATGATGATGTTGGTGATGATGATGTTGATGATGATGATGTTGGTGATGATGATTTTGATGATGATGATGTTGGTGATGATGATGTTGGTGATGATGATGTTGATGATGATGATGTTGGTGATGATGATGTTGATGATGATGATGTTGGTGATGATGATTTTGATGATGATGATGATGTTGGTGATGACTACTTCCTGTAAGCGCTGGAGATGGGCATAGACGGCAGTAATGAAACTGAAAGTAAGCCTATTATACAAGCTTTGGCATTTCTAACAACGTGAGGAATAGATCTAGAATCTCTTCAGTGACTTGGCATGCGTGTATTTTAGGAAGCCTCGGCCCTGGTGCACATTTGTTTGTGCTGACTGAGTGTGTGTATTAAATTGGACGTCTGTAGAACGGGTTTTCCAGCTTGCATCTCTATCTCTATAATCGCCGTTCACACCCTAGTGCCCTGACTTGGACGCCTCGGCTGCCTCTCGAATGTTCGCTGATAGTTTCCTCCGTTGTGTTCTGTCTTCTGCTGTTGACCTCAGATGGTCGCTGATAGTCTCCTCCATTATGTTCTGTCTTCTGCTGTTGACCTCAGATGGTCGCTGATAGTTTCCTCCATTATGTTCTGTCTTCTGCTGTTGACCTCAGATGGTCGCTGATAGTCTCCTCCATTGTGTTCTGTCTTCTGCTGTTGACCTCAGATGGTCGAGGTCGTTCTTTGTTATGAATTTTAGCTCGCCAGCTGGTGTGCTAATGACTGTTAATGACTGTTGGTAGTGTTGTTATGGATCGTCTTCGAAATTTATCACCTTTAGGAACTGGGAGTGCCTCAATAGCTTTGTTTACTGGGATGGCTATAGCTCAGAGTGTAGAGCTACACCTAACGGTTATCTCCCCGCGTTACTCACCAAAGTTGGCGTTGGTTATAATCAACAGCCTGGGATGCCTCTATGTCAGAGTGTATCTTACACCTAACGGTTATCTCCCCGCGTTACTCACCAAAGTTGGCGTTGGTTATAATCAACAGCCTGGGATGCCTCTATGTCAGAGTGTATCTTACACCTAACGGTTATCTCCCCGCGATACTCACCAAAGTTGGCGTTGGTTATAATCAACAGCCTGGGATGCCTCTATGTCAGAGTGTATCTTACACCTAACGGTTATCTCCCCGCTTTACTCACCAAAGTTGGCGTTGGTTATAATCAACAGCCTGTTGAGACTCATCATGGCGAGGGTCATCATGCTGTTTACACCGAAGAAGAAGCCGGTGAAGCCGTTCCACTGACAGCCTGGAGGAGGAAGACAGAGACGTCAATGAGTTCAATCAGTGATTTTGATCGGTTGATTATAGTGCGTCTACGTGTGTTAGATCTTAGTTTGTTTCAGAGGACATGAAATAATGTCCAGGGGTTAAAAAAGCACAAAATGTCCTTGCGTTTTATTGTTCAGGCTGTGCGCATTAAATTCACTGGAATTTCCATTTAATTAACAAAAAAAAAAAAAAATTAAAAATGGTGAAATGTTTTAAATGGTGTGGACATTTTATTTCTGCATGGATGTCCACCAAATTTCCATAGAAAATTTAATTTGTTCATCAGGAGTGCCTTTTGATTTAAAAAAAAATTTCCAAATTGATCTGATAACAAAAAAGTCAGCTTTAAACTGTAAAATTCGGACCCTTTCTGAGCTATAAATCTTAGTTTTTAATCTACTAATCTACACGGTTGTCAACCTAAAAACTTCAGGTTCGTTCATTCAAGCAATGCAACCTTCTCGTCAAGGAATTTTGTCAAATCGTGTTATGTCATGAAGACTAACTTATTTCTAGGTGAGTTGTGTTCTAACGTTAACAATTGTATATCAGATGCAGAAATTGAGAAGGCTAGATCTCGAGTTTAAGAAACCTTTTGATCATATTTGGTCCACCGTTCTAAAACTAGATCTAGCATCCACGCATGTACAACAAGATCTAAATCTAGATTCTAGAGATAGATAGATAGATAGATGGTCAGGTAGATATATAGAATAATACATAGATAAATAGAGAAAGAAAGAGAGGAGAGAGAGAGAGAGGGAGAGAGAGAGGGAGAGAGAGAGAGAGAGAGAGAGAGAGAAGGAGAGAGAGAGGGGGGGCAGGGAGGGAGAGAGAGACACAGAGAGAGAGAGAGAGAGAGAGAGAGAGAGAGACACAGAGAGAGAGAGAGAGAGAGAGAGAGACAGAGAGACAGAGAGAGACAGAGAGTCTTGAGGCAGGCTACAGTCAAGCAGTAGAAGAGGTGCGCTAACATAGGGTCCGACCCCAAGCCTTGATTTGTTTCCTGTCAGTCCAAGTTACGTTCTATCAACTGAACCATCCGATTCGCAATCTACCCCCTTCCATCGCACACACAATTAGCCGCCACCCCTTCTCCCTCTCCCTCCATGTTAGTACTCAAAGCTGCACCAACAAAACACTCCATCAGTTTCTACTAGAGAAGAAATTTGACAGTTGAGGATCTCTCAATCTTGAAGTTTTTAAACTGAGGCGGACCATGCAATCACACCCCTCCTCACCCCTCCCCCACTTTCCCCGCTTTCCTCATATCCAATTCAGACCTATATCTGATGATTTCGACTGATTTTATTTTTCTCTTTCTCAAAATCGCTGTTTGTTTTATATATCGGTTGAAACGGTTCTCACATTTTGTTGTCTGAGAATAACAAAGTTCTATTAGAACATAGAACTGAATAGAATCATAGAACCTCCAGACCACGTTTTGTTGATTAACATTCCATTGATCTGACATTCTCTCTCTCTCTCCCTCCCTCTCTCTCTCTCACTCTCCTTCCCTCCCTCCCCCTTTCTCTCCCTCCCTCTCCCTCTCTCTGCGTCCCTCTCTCTCCCTCTCTCCCTCCTTCTCTCTCCCTCCCTCTCTCTCTTTCTCTCACTCTCTCTCTCTCTCTCTCTCTCTCTCTCTCTCTCTGTTTAGACTTATCCATTTTCAAGTCTTCATATTACTAGATGTTAATAATATAATATATATGAGCCTATAATGAACCAAAACAGAATATACGATGTGGTTAATAAAGCTAATTATTCGTGTCATAAATCTAATATTTCTCTCTATATTCAAGACAAACCACTATTGTTCCGGGTTAATGAAATGGAAACAGTTCCTGTACAAATGTGCTGCCCTATCGCTTGAACAGATTTTTTTCCTTAATTAATCAGAGCACTTGATATTGCTGCTGCTGTGCACCGCATGCGAATGTATTTGTCTCTTCACCTCTCTGACAGTTTGTAATTCTCACTGCCTGCCTGCCTCTGACTCTTTATCTCTGTATATTTTTATTGTTATTTACCCTCCATATTCATTCTTCTGTTTTTTCTTACTCACGTGCTTGCCTTTTCTGCTCACTATCCCTGTGATTATTTTTTTTTCTGACATGTTTTAGATCGCTGTCGATGTCTGTAAGTCTTGTCGCCGGCTTTTTCTACAAAATCTGTCTCTGTTCTGGTAACTTGCCTGAAAATTGAACCTACCTCTGCAAACCCTCGACCTTCACACTCGCCATCACACACACACACACATACACAAACTTGCTCACTCCCTTACTCTTTTCTCTCAAACTGTATCTCTCTTTATCAATCTATGTCGCTGATTCTCTTTCTCTCTCTCTCTCTCTGTCTGTCTGTCTCTCTCTCTGTCTGTCTGTCTGTCTGTCTGTCTCTCTCTCTGTGTGTCTGTCTCTCTCTCCCACTCTGTCTGTCTGTCTGTCTGTCTGTCTGTCTGTCTGTCTCTCTCTCTCTCTCTCTCTCTCTCTCTCTGTCTCTGTCTCTGTCTCTGTCTCTGTCTCTGTCTCTGTCTCTCTCTCTCTCTCTCTCTCTCTCTCTCTCTCTCCCCTCTGCTTGTTCCTCTATCAATCCATGTCTCTGATTGTCTTTCTATCTTAATTAAGCTTTCTTTCATGTTTTGTTTTTTTTGTTTTTTTGTTTTTTTTTTTATTTTCGTCAATGTCTGTCCTTTCTGTTTTTATCTCTGTCTGTCGATCCCTTAGTGTCTACTCGTGTCTCTTCGTCAACATTTTTTTCCCTCCATCTGCGATTTTCTGTCCACCTTCTCTATAGAAACATGAATGCATCTAGTTAATATTTTACGTGTTTGTATATATACCTGAATTTTTATTGCATGTATTTATGACTTTTTCATGCCAATTTTGAATTTCCCCAATAGGGATGAATAAAGCAAATCTTATCTTATCCTATCTCTCTACCCCTTTTTCCCTCCTTCCCGCTCAATTTCTCTTTTTTTTTTCACTCTCTATCTTTTACCTTCTCTCCTCCCTGCTTTCTCCTCTACAACTTCTACACCGGAAGTGGCTAAAGGGATAGCGTGCCTGCCCTGCTATCCACGGGATCGCACTTTAGCGAGTTCGAGAACCACACAGTGGGCAGGTGAGATTGCGGCCTGATCTTTTCAGTGTCGCCCCTGCGTGCCCGACGGATATTTCAGTTTGATGTGCTAGAGACCCGTAATCACCCTGTTGTGAACGGACCATGATTATCGAACAACAAATAGACAAACTGCCACTTAGACTATCTTAGATCTTTCTTTTCTTCTCTAACTGTTTCTCGATCAGTATTCCTCTGTGTTTGCCTTATGGGTTCTGTCGCTCTGTCTCTATCTGTCCTCTCTCTCACTCTCTCTCTCTCTCTCTTTATTTCTTTCTCTCTTTCTCTGTACCTCTGATCTTCTCTCTCTTTGTCTCTCTCTGTCTCTGTATCTGCCTCTTCTCTATCTCTGCCTGTCTGTCTGTCTGTCTGTCTGTCTGTCTGTCTGTCTGTCTGTCTGTCTGTCTGCCTGTCTGTCTGTCTGTCTGTCTCTCTTTCTCCTCTGTCTTCTTCTGTTATCTTGTTTATATCTTTGTTATAATACATTCATATGCTTATGAGTGTGGGTCTATAATTATATTCATGTGTTTCATGTTTAAAAACATTCTATTCTTATCAGACATGTTAGAATGAATAGAACAACCTGCCAAACAGTTTAAGGTAATGTAGATCCAAATTGTTATAACCTGATAGTGCAAAATTAAGGAAAAGACTAAATTTTTCTACTACACAGCTTATGGCTTAGGAGTATGAAAACAAAAAAAATGTTAAAAAAAATTTTTTTTATATAACTTGAGATGAATCTTTATTTCCATTTTCTGTAATTCAATCTCAATTCATTAAAAATACTAATTCTCCCTATCTTTATCATTTGAATCTTTGTTCGATTTTTTTTAATTCGAGCTTTTTGTTTTTTTTTCAATATACTTGTCAATCTCATTTCAATGGGCGAGTTCTAGCGGTGAACCACTAACATTGTGCTACTGGCAGGACAGTGTCAGAGCGGAGACTGAAACTGTCAGTAACTCTTTATTGGAAGATATCAGTACCGCAGACAAGGTGGCATGAGGAATTTCAGAATGAAAAAAAAAACCACGGCAATAAGTAACGAGATAGATGGATCATGTGGGCGTGGGGCTGGGGGGAAAAGGGGGGGGGAGGGGGGCGGGGAATGAAGTATTTCTCTTTCTAGCATCATTTTTTTTTTCAATGTCGCTGATTTTTTTAAATTCTTATTTATATATCTTAAACCTGCTTTTAACTTTCACTGCACGCTTTCTTCTTGGTTTGAATTTTTCGAGTCTGAAAATCTGTTGCGACCACGCGTGCTATATCATACCGATACGGTCGTGAGTTGTACTTTAAGAAACAGTGATGATAGTAAAGTTGATTCGAGCACTACTTGTATCCAAGTTAGAATCCAGGCTCTAGTGCGACCTGTGTACTGCTGTAAGAAACGATGATGATAGTAAAGTTGATTCGGGCACTACTTGTATCCAAGTTAGAATCCAGGCTCTAGTGCGACCTGTGTACTGCTGTAAGAAACGATGATGATAGTAAAGTTGATTCGAGCACTACTTGTATCTAAGTTAGAATCCAGGCTCTAGTGCGACCTGTGTACTGCTGTAAGAAACGATGATGATAGTAAAGTTGATTCGAGCACTACTTGTATCCAAGTTAGAATCCAGGCTCTAGTGTGACCTGTGTCCTGCTGTAAGAAACGATGATGATAGTAAAGTTGATTCGAGCACTACTTGTATCCAAGTTAGAATCCAGGCTCTAGTGCAACCTGTGTACTGCTGTAAGAAACGATGATGATAGTAAAGTTGATTCGGGCACTACTTGTATCCAAGTTAGAATCCAGGCTCTAGTGCGACCTGTGTACTGCTGTAAGAAACGATGATGATAGTAAAGTTGATTCGAGCACTACTTGTATCCAAGTTAGAATCCAGGCTCTAGTGCGACCTGTGTACTGCTGTAAGAAACGATGATGATAGTAAAGTTGATTCGAGCACTACTTGTATCCAAGTTAGAATCCAGGCTCTAGTGCGACCTGTGTACTGCTGTAAGAAACGATGATGATAGTAAAATTGATTCGGGCACTACTTGTATCCAAGTTAGAATCCAGGCTCTAGTGTGACCTGTGTACTGCTGTAAGAAACGATGATGATAGTAAAGTTGATTCGAGCACTACTTGTATCCAAGTTAGAATCCAGGCTCTAGTGCAACCTGTGTACTGCTGTAAGAAACGATGATGATAGTAAAGTTGATTCGGGCACTACTTGTATCCAAGTTAGAATCCAGGCTCTAGTGCGACCTGTGTACTGCTGTAAGAAACGATGATGATAGTAAAATTGATTCGAGCACTACTTGTATCCAAGTTAGAATCCAGGCTCTAGTGCGACCTGTGTACTGCTGTAAGAAACGATGATGATAGTAAAGTTGATTCGAGCACTACTTGTATCCAAGTTAGAATCCAGGCTCTAGTGCGACCTGTGTACTGCTGTAAGAAACGATGATGATAGTAAAATTGATTCGGGCACTACTTGTATCCAAGTTAGAATCCAGGCTCTAGTGTGACCTGTGTACTGCTGTAAGAAACGATGATGATAGTAAAGTTGATTCGAGCACTACTTGTATCCAAGTTAGAATCCAGGCTCTAGTGCGACCTGTGTACTGCTGTAAGAAACGATGATGATAGTAAAGTTGATTCGAGCACTACTTGTATCCAAGTTAGAATCCAGGCTATAGTGCGACGCGTCCATTCAAAATCTTGATACGCGTTCAATAATCTTAATAATTCGGTTTTTTTTTTGTTTTTGTTTTGCTTCCTATAAGAATCAACACATGCAATACTTTAAAAAGATCTCTGTTTCTTGTGCACTTTCAGAAACCTTGATACGGTGCAGGCTTCCAAAAATCGGAAAAAAGGTGTTGTTTTGTTTTGTTAAAGTGTTTTGTTTTGTAAAGTGTTGTTTTGTTTTATTTTTGTTTTTCTTCTCGTAAGATGAAACAAATGCAATACTTTAGCGTCCTCAAAAGCAAAAAAAAGGAAGGGAAAAAGGAATGGAAACCAAAATCCTGCCAATGTAATTATAAACTCTTTCAGGAGCCAAAATATGAGTATTTCGAATAGTTATTCATGTTGTGTAATCGAATTACAACAGCTAACTAAATGTCTTCGTCCACTGTGGCTACAAGAATTCGTAAGATTTTGCCTCGCCTGATCTTCAAGAGTTTTTGCTTCATCAGAAGATGTGAGCGAGGTGGCACTCACAACCGTATCATAATTTTCCCAGTTTCTTCCTTGTGAAACGATACAATTTCAGTCGCTTCCAGCCAGTAGCAGCAAAGCCCCCCGTCCCCCGTCCCTTCCCCAACCACACGTACATAACGAGCCGTGGTAAGACAACTGCCACAGACTGCCGTCTGCAAATATTTTTCATTCAATCTATGGTCTGCAGGAATACAAGTTTTCCATCTGACCCATCGTCTATAGGAATAACAGCTTTCTATCCAACCCATCATCTGTAGGAATAAAAGTTTTCCATCCAAACCATTGTCTATAGGAATAACAGCTTTCCATCCCAACCATTGTCTTTAGGAATAACAGTTTTCCATCCGGCCCATCGTCTCTAGGAATAACAGTCTTCCATTAGACGCGACTTGTACTCTAAGCAACACCAAGATTGTACTC
>JAWDGP010003056.1:172500-215000 GCA_033675545.1 Elysia crispata | reverse complement strand
CTCTCGTTTTCCGACCTCCATTTTATGATGGAGTTCATTAAGGAACAAAAAAAAAACAAAAAAACCAACAACAACAACAGCAACAACAACAACTAACCAACGTGTCGACCAAAACCAATTATTTCTCGCACGAAATCCTCACGAGACGAAGGCAACGCACGAAAAGTATATCGACATTCGCAGTTTGACACCACGGCTCCAACCAATCAAATTATTTTGTCGGGTGTAACGAGATTTAGGAATGCTCTTTGTTAAGGCTCAAACTCTAAAATTGATGGGATTTACGGTCTGGGGGTCTCCGCACCAGTTATTCATTGAACAGGATTAGAACTTTTCTGGGGGGAAATATGAGAATAATTTTAATAGTAATTGGGTTTATTGATGGCTTTGAGCGAGTACACATCTGCAGACTCCCACAGGTCTACTAATAGAGTTACAGAAATCTCGCGTGGGGGTTTGACGAGGTTTTCCTACACTAAAAACTAATCTTTCCTTCTCTCTTTGGAAGAGCATTAATGAATTGAGAGGTGAAACCAGAAAGATAACTCATAGGAAATTTTTGAGCTATAGCGTGGGAGATCTACGGTTATATCTGCGGATAAATTTTATTAAATTTGTCTCCAGTCCTAATCGGGCAAGACCGCGAAGTCACCGAAGTGGACAAACTTTTGCATGTTTGAGGTATAGTGATCTATTTCTTACAATTTTTAGGGCATAGTTAGGACATAATTGTACCCATAACTTATAATTCAACCTACAGACCTACACAACTAAACTATCTAACTGCCCTTACTCTGCCAAAAAGTGAAATGATAGAGCTCACTCTTACGCGTACTGCAAAAGTTAGTTCACTTCGGTGACTTGGCCTGTACGTATTTTAGGAAGTCTCGGGCATGACAGAAGTACGAGTTAAAAGGGCGATTACTTGTCACATTCCGACAAGACCAAGGACTCGATTCTCAGCACCGGCAATCCTAACTGGACGGTGAAATTACAGATATCGGCCCACCTCACGTCAGGCTTCACAGTTGAATGTTGCGAAATCGAAATTTGCAGTTTAATGGGATTTTAGAGCAACACAAAAATGCTTATAACTTGAAAAGTAATTATTTGCGACGTATAAAACCTTCATATTTGTGTTCACAATTTTAAAGCTTAGGGTGAGTTGGCACGATACCTGCAACAATTCCAATTGTACTAGGGATCGAACTGTCTGTTCATGAACCCTGAAATCGACCATGCAATCTTAAGGCCACGTTCGACCGGGGGTAGTTATTTCCGTGTGTCAATATTAAAAATATTGCTCTCAAAATATCCTAGAAGTTTTTTTTTTTTATTAAAAAAAAAAATTAAGCAGCACTGAAACTACACAACGTCTAAAGCCTGTTTAAAGTTTTAATTTAAAACTTGACTTAGAGCTTTTCTAAAATAATGCTATCCCACCCGTCAAAGTGACTGGTAGGAGGGGAGAAGTCAAACTTCGCTATTTGATATAGTTTCTTTTCGATTTTTTTCTTTGATATCTTGAAAACCACGAGACATATTAATTCTATTCACAGAGATCCTAAAATAAATTTGAAGTTTAATCTTAAACGGCAAGAAGGGAGTAATTCTCATGAAGATTGGGCTGAAAATAAATTTTAAAATATTAAAACGTCTATACAAGACATTTTGTTTGATTTGCTCTGTCCGATTTTGATGTGATATTTTTTGTCGTCCTCTGCGTAATTCAATTGCGCAAACAGGTTCAGTGTACTCAGTTTTCAATTCTTAATTTGTTATTTCTTCATGTCAAGGCGTCCTCTGGAAATATAAATAGCAGCCTATTGTAAAATCTCCTACAGATGGAAAAAAAAGAAAAAAAAATGACGAAAGAATAAGTAAAAATAATATGGCTTTCATTTTTTTCCTTACTCTTAAGATCTTCTGAAGTAAATTTGTTTTCTTAGGCCTAGTGAAAAATTGTCTAAAAAGAAAAACTCTTAATGTCTTAAAGAAAATTTTAACAGGTTATGAAAAAACCCCATCAAATAGCGAACTTCATTTCTAAAATTTCCATTAGGCAAAGTGATCTCAAGACGTCAGTTCTGATCTTAATTTCACTTTTATATTTATATTAAATTTTATTTCATGTTTATAAACTTCCTTCAATTGAATTTCGATGTTTGATAAAAGTACAATCTGTTTAAAAAATGTTGAACGCTGCGGCGAAGTACTCTACAAAAAAAAAATAATATCTCCTCGGGAAAAAAAGAATGGGTCTCACGATGAAAGGTCTGGCTGGAATCTGGTTGGGTTGTGGAACAGTGATGACTTCTGTGGTGGGCACACAAGTTTGAGAGTGACGCATACCACTAGCGAAGATTAAAATCTTTGTTTAAAGAGTTCCTAATATTTTAGTGACTCTTTCAAATCGCCTGCGGTTATCAGTGAGAGCCTGAGACTGAGCTATACATCAAGGACTGTGTCTGTAAATATTAGTGCACTGATATAATTGGGAAAAAAGGGATAATAATAATCTTACGGTTGTTGTTGTTGTTGTTGTTGTTGTTGTTGTTGTTGTTGTTGTTGTTATGCTGCTGCTGCTGCTGTTGTTGTTGCTGTTGTTGTTGTTGTTGTTGTTGTTGTTGTTGTTGTTGTTCTTCTTCTTCTTCTTCTTTTTCTTTTTCTTACTATTATAATTACAATTATAATTATTATTATTATTATTATTATTATTATTATTATTATTATTATTATTATTATTATTATCATTATTATTGTTATCATTATTATTTTTATTATTATTATAATTATTACTAGAATTACTACTACTACTACTACTACTACTACTACTACTACTACTACTACTACTACTACTACTACTACTACTACTACTACTACTACTACTGCTGCTGCTGCTGCTGCTGCTGCTGCTACTACTACTACTACTACTACTACTACTGCTGCTGCTGCTGCTGCTGCTGCTGCTACTACTACTACTACTACTACTACTACTACTACTACTACTACTACTACTACTACTACTACTATTAACAATATATTACCTTTCATATGATTAAAAAAAGCATGCGATGCTTAAAGTATTGTCAGTGCAACATACAGGTAACTTTATGAGATAATAACTTGATAGCACACCTTATATCATCATTCCATTAAATCGCCCGTCCTTCAAAAATCAAACAGTCATTCAACCAACAAATTTTTCCCCATTCTTTCGATCTATCAAACTAAAAAAAAAAACAACAACCCAGGTCTATCGTCAGAATTTGAATTATCCACTGTTAATGTCCTGGTGGTCGGGTTAACCCGCTACGTGCTTCAGGATTTGGGAAGTTTAGTCACTTGTGAACGTGTGACAAAACGTCTTATGAAACGACTTACAATATTGCACAAAACCAATTTGAAGGTTTAAAACAAACTCGTTTTTTTTTTAAAAGAATAATGTTTCGCTTACAATCAATATTGAATAATTCGGAAGGGATGCCACATAATATTGTGAGCAGCAATTTTGTGTTTCTTCTCTTTTTTTTTTTCTTTTACAAATTTTAAATTTCATGCGCTTCAAATTTCACATTCAAGCGCTTTAATCCAAAAACATAGTCGTGATCTGGATGTCGGATGCAACTTAACTCCTTTTTTTTCCCGTCTCCAACCTCAGAGACATCGGGATTTGCGATTGGTGCAGGACAATTGCCTCTGACGCAAGTCATTGCGCTTTTGATATCTTGTTTATATACAATTATTTACTTCCGGATTGGAGACGGCTTAGAGAAAAAACTTTCAAATTATTTTCTTTTGCAGTCAGATGAAGGCGTATAAAATTTTCATGAATTGAGTTGAACGGAATTTAAGGAAAATTCTACCCTTTTTGAATACATCAAAATGAGGTATTATCTACATCCAATAACCCCCCCCCCCCCCCCCCCCAAAAAAAAAAAAAAAAAAATAAATAAATAATAATAATAATAATAATAATAATAATAATAATAACTCACACATATACACACAAATACCCTTCGACACTAACTCACCGACTTACCCCCCCCCCCCCTCTCGCAGCGGATGTTTTTTTTCAGCTTAAACCGTTTTGCAGAATGTCATTCTGACCTGAACTGTGGCATCAATGAAATAATGAAGGAAGGTGCGTGTGCGAGCGTGTTTGAGTGTCCGTTTGTCTGTAGCTATGAGTCTCGAGATTCCATGATTGATTATAGAAGATAATGATGTTCCTTCAAAGCTTCAGTATGCGGTCCCAGTCAAACTTAAAACTTGTTAATGAAATAAAAAATGGATGGAGAGAAAAAGTGGAGGAGAGCGCGGAGAGTATTCAAAAAGGAGGAATGGGTTTGGAACTTTCCTTTTATTATTTTTTTTTCCTTAACTTTCTGCTGATACAGAAACTATCATAATTGCAACAAGGACTTTTTTTTCTCTGGGGATTCCAGGTATCTCAATCTTGTTTCTAATATTATCTCTCTCACTCTCTCTCTGTCCCTCTCTCTCTCACTCTCTCTCTGTCTCTCTCTCTCACTTTCTCCCTCTTTCTCTCTCTTTCTTCATGTCTCTCTCTATCTCTCTCTTTCACTCTCCCTCACCCTCTCTCTCTCTCTTTCTCTGTGTATCTTTTTGTGTCTCTTTCTCTCTCTCGTTGTCTCTCTCTCCTTCTCTCTCTCTCGTTGTCTCTCTCTCCCTGCCTCTCTCTCTTGCTCTCCGTCTGCCTGTCTGTCTGTCTGTCTGTCTGTCTCTCTCTCTCTCTCTCTCTCTCTCTCTCTCTCTCTCTCTCTCTCTCTCTTTGTCCCTCTAGCCTTATAGCCACGTGAAATAATTCAAACGGACAGACCTCTTCGGAACACGGGCTGTCTATAAATTCAGTTTTGAAAATGTTTATCATCATTGATTTTTCTGACTTTGTGTTGATGTAAAGAGCCGACGAGTTCTAGCATTGCACACGAGAGCAGAGACTAATCAAGCCTTGGTTTGCTATGAAGGTTTTTTTTTTTTCGTTCAGATACACTTAGTTACTTACTCGCTTCTCTTTATTTACTGGGCTAGTGTGGATGATCTGTGTTCTGGTCATGAATAAAACCTCCGCTAGTCTAATCTACATGCCCTTTATCTACCAACCACCTAGTCAATCTTTTTGGCGTCGTTGCGATAGATTGATAGGGCTAATGGATCGGTTGATTGATTGATTGATTGATTGATTGATTGATTGACTGAAAAAAATGATTGATGCATTGGTTGGTTTAATCATTGAATGATCGGTAGATCGGAACGGCAGAGCCATGGCTTAGGAGACGGGGATTATGTGAGTAAAGTAAAGTAGAGTCCCGGACTAGTTCCGACCGTGGGGGAACCGGGAGTTTCTTGGCATATGACATTTTGAGGTAGTTTGCCATTGGTTTGTTCCGGGAGTTTCTTGGCATATGACATTTTGAGGTAGTTTGCCATTGGTTTGTTCCGGGAGTTTCTTGGCATATGACATTTTGAGGTAGTTTGCCATTGGTTTGTTCCGGGAGTTTCTTGGCATATGACATTTTGAGGTAGTTTGCCATTGGTTTGTTCCGGGAGTTTCTTGGCATATGACATTTTGAGGTAGTTTGCCATTGGTTTGTTCCGGGAGTTTCTTGGCATATGACATTTTGAGGTAGTTTGCCATTGGTTTGTTCCGGGAGTTTCTTGGCATATGACATTTTGAGGTAGTTTGCCATTGGTTTGTTCGTCACTTTACTTCCGCCGAGTCTAAAACACAACTAGTGCTAGTTCTATGTGGACACAGGGGAGCTGAAAAACTTATTGGCTCGGACTGTGTTTAAAACTCTGGACCTCGGGTTTGGTAGTCAAATGCCCTGCGGACAGCTCACTCCATGATGGAATCTAAGTCTGATCGATGGAGCCGTTGTTTAGCCTCGTGCAGCCTCACCTTTGTAAATTGCAGCCAGCCAAGAATCTACAAAAATAGAATTAACTTTGCTTCCTTGTTGGACTGTCAAAACACTCAAAGAGCGGAGGCGCATTGACCTTGTCATGAAGAAGGAGGAGAGCTCTGAACACAAAAACCAGCTGGCTTTGTAGAAAACAAAATCGAGGCATAATTAGGTGTTATTATGTTTAGTACAGCGCCGGAACTTGAGATGAATATATCTCAGGCAGTTGTCTCAACAAGAGCTCTTCAGGTGGAAGAGAACGCGCTTTCCTACTTGTCACTTCCACTTTCTTCACACCTAATCGACTGATCGGCTGGAAACTTGTGGCTTAAAAAAGAAACAAAAACTTTTGAAAGCAGGAGAATTTTTTGTAAGTGCCGTGGCAACGTTTTTTTGCTTGCCTAAGTCTGTTTATTGTTCGGTTTGTTTCGTCGTTTTTTTTTAGTTTTCGATTTTTGCACATTCTCGTGAAATGACTCTCAGAGAAAAAAAAATATGGGCGATTTTGAACAAGCGAGAGATACTCTTCATGTAGGGTAAGAAAAGCTGAACAATTTTTTTTTTCATTACTATAAGAAAAACATGTTGTCTGAAGTATAAAGTATTGTCTCCATGCGCCAGATTATACAGATGGACTACACAAGAAGATAAACTGCTAACCATACGGAGATTATCTAAAGCATCTAAGCATTTTTTCCTAAGGCGCTATGAAGCGCTGAGAGCTGCACGTAGCTCTGAAACACTCAGATATCTTCACAGGTTGCGATGAGGTTGTGTGAAGGGTTGAGAGCTGCACGTAGCTCTGAAACACTCAGATATCTTCACAGGTTGCGATGAGGTTGTGTGAAGGGTTGAGAGCTGCACGTAGCTCTGAAACACTCAGATATCTTCACAGGTTGCGACGAGGTTGTGTGAAGGGTTGAGAGCTGCACGTAGCTCTGAAACACTCAGATATCTTCACAGGTTGCGATGAGGTTGTGTGAAGGGTTGAGAGCTGCACGTAGCTCTGAAACACTCAGATATCTTCACAGGTTGCGACGAGGTTGTGTGAAAGCGTTGGCAGGGAAAGATCGTTTACCTGTAATGAACCATGATAGGTTTAAAACGTCCGCCCGATATTGCTTCACATACCGCGGCGGTTCTTGAGTGCGATGCCGTCGAGAAAACAGAAACAAGAAAAAAATTCTGTGTTTCCCATCAGTTTTGAAATTCTCTCATGCGAATCATGTTTCTTTTCTTCAGTGAGTCGCTGTCAATATGGCATAAAGCGTTTTCACACTTCCCGCTGTTGTGTGAATGTACGCCGCACACAATGCGCCGTCGATTATCCTGTTCGGAAGTCCGACCAATACATGACGGTGATTTGGGAAGTTTATGTTTTTCACTTCGTCTAACGCGTGACTTTTTACTACTATTTGCAACCAGCAGATTTAAAAGAGAACTAGATAAGTTAAGAATAGCGGTGAAAATGGAGATGTGAGTAAACCAAAGACTTATAGAGGGGTTGGCATCAGAGATTAACAAGAAAGAGGAATGGCGGTACTTACAAAGATGCAAAATAATCAAGATGATGTTTCGGGCTCACTTTATCACCAGTCTGGTGCTAGTGCGAGTTAGGAAACAAATTCTAAATTACCTCCCTTCATGTTAGTAACTTTTACATTCCCGAGGCTTTGCGCCAACTGAGGATTTCCACTTCCATAAATCTTCATCCCTGCCCTAAGATTCTTGATCTTAGTCCAGCCTAGCGATCTGACAACCATCTCTGATGGTTTTCTAAAAAAAACAACTTAAATAAAACTAAGACGTGTCTAGCTCTTTCGGCATATTTTGTTTTTGATAAATCTTTCGCATAGATTAAGAAATTC
The DNA here is from genome assembly GCA_033675545.1 of Elysia crispata. Classification (NCBI taxonomy): domain Eukaryota; kingdom Metazoa; phylum Mollusca; class Gastropoda; family Plakobranchidae; genus Elysia; species Elysia crispata. The sequence continues at coordinate 207,202 of JAWDGP010003056.1, read as the reverse complement.
ACTTCTTGCCTCAAAAGTTTTCTTTGTCAATTCTTTTTTTTTTTTAATTCTCTCTCAGACAGCGATTTTGACTTCCTTACTGTTCTTTGAAGCTCCTCTACATTTCCGTCCATTTTCACATCAAGCGACGTTGGCGTAAGCGGTGTGGTGGCTCTGGCTGTGCATAGGAGCCAGCAGGTGTGGAATACACTGTACAGCACTTGTCTTTGGTTCACAGCCACACGGACAATTAATTTTGGAGATTCTCAAACATGAAATTTGGGGACTATGTGGCTCTGGCTGTACATAGGAGCAAGCAGGTGTGGAACACACTGTACAGCACTTGTCTTTGGTTCACAGCCACACGGACAATTAATTTTGGAGATTCTCAAACATGAAATTTGGGGACCTTGTGGCTCTGAACTCTGTTGTGGGCTGTGAGCGTTCTGAAAATGGGTACTTGGTCCTGACGGTTAGGCCTGTATAACGCGACATTCTCCTTTTACTGACCTCGGCCTTTTTTCGACTTATCAGGATGTACCAATCAAGTTTGTTTGCTGGAGGACTCATTAGCCATCTTTCCCTGCCGACAAATGGTTAAACTAGTAAGGACTTGTTTTATTCGGCTCCAGCTCTGGGTTTTCGGTTGAACCGCGGTTCTGGGTTCCAAATTCCAAATCCCGTGATACAGACCCCGGCGGATCCCGATGGTTGGAAACCGAATCTCGATTCCGAATCCTGTTTTTACGTATATCGGGTATAGATGCACTTTATATTCATTCTTTTTTCCCTCTTTTTTTCGGGGGTTTTCCCGTGGCAATCAATCTTCGTCTGCAGTAAATATCCCCCCTTACTGGGGAAGGCAACTGTAGAAACTCGGTCACTGAGATCGATCTGTCTTCATGTCTAGCGCTAAATGAGAGTAAAACCATCGTGATTTCAACCGTGTCCTTGTGTGAGTGATGTATCCATAGAGCCGCATGCTAGATTGCTAGACCAGTGAACACAGTAAAGACTTTCATCAATAAAAAATAATGTATATTGAAAACAGTGCATGTTTGTTTGGCAATTTCTATCCAAAGTGCGTTTGCCTCAAAATTCCATCAGCTTAAATCTTTTATTAAAAAAAGAAACAAACAAAAAAAAAACCAAAAAAAAAACGAACCAGTTGAGAAATGAAAGAGGTGAAAACCTAGGATACCAGTTTCCAGAGACCCTATCTGCACTTTCACTAAGCAATCCACAGCATGTTTGTGTATAACACCGTGACTACATGGCTGAGACAACACTGAAGGAGTTGGGTGGATTTGGTAATTGGTCTAGCAGCGTGACCAGCAGTATTCCGGAGTCTTTTGACAGATTATCAATCTTGTGCAGTGATAAGAAAAAAAAAAGCAGCACAACAAAACAAAACCTAATCTAATGAGCTGTGGGAAATAGATTTTGGGCACATTGATCCGTGAAATAACATGCTAACTGTACTAGTTTGTGTGGTGGAAGAAATCGTCGTTAGAGAAGTTGTAGTAGTAGTAGTAGTAGTAGTAGTAGTAGTAGTAGTAGTAGTAGTAGTAGTAGTAGTAGTAGTAGTAGTAGTAGTAGCAGCAGCAGCAGCAGTATCAATAGCAGTAGCAGTTGCAGCAGCAGCAGCAGTAGTAGTAGTAGTAGTAGTAGTAGTAGTAGTAGTAGTAGTAGTAGTAGTAGTAGTAGTAGTAGTAGTAGTAGTAGTAGTAGTAGTAGTAGTAGTAGTAGCAGTAGTAGTAGCAGCAGCAGTAGTAGCAGCAGCAGCAGCAGCAGTGGCGGCAGCTGAAGTAGTACTAAACAGGAAAAGAGGTGGTACCTCTAACTCTCAATTTTTTGCAGTTTAAAATATTTGTCGTTTCGCACATTTCTCGCGCCACTTACCCGTGTCACGTTTCATATTGTTTACAGCATTTCTTCCGTCACTTACCCGTGTCAGGTTTCATATCGTTTATAGCATTTCTTCCGTCACTTACCCGTGTCAGGTTTCATATCGTTTACAACATTTCTTCCGTCACTTACCCGTGTCAGGTTTCATATCGTTTACAACATTTCTTCCGTCACTTACCCGTGTCAGGTTTCATATCGTTTATAGCATTTCTTCCGTCACTTACCCGTGTCACCGAACAGCCACTCGTGCTTGAAGGAAGAGGCGATAATCAATGGATAAGAAATTATGGGATGTCCAACATCTGAAATGGCCAGGCACACGACAAAACTGTCGCTGGCTTTCAACGACTTCCGCTTCCAGATGGAAAGGGCAATAACAAATCCGTTGAGGACAATGGCAAGGATTTCTGAGAAAGGGAGAGAAAAGAGAAGGAATGTACATAAGAGATTAAAACAGTTTGCGAACGTCATCTAGTTGAGCGATGACAATATTATATCCAATTTATCTTTCGGTTAAGACTTTTCAAAAGTACTACAGTACCTGCAGTATTTTACAAGAACCGAAGTCCGTCATTGACTTGAAGACTCTAAGATAATTAGCACAAAAAAAAAAAAAAACCAAAAAAATTAGTTTAGGCAGGATTACTATCAGATTTTGGACTTGAAAAATTGTAAAAGTCAAAAGATTTTCTGCCCAACAGAACCTGAGAATATCCAGTCTGTAACTTCAAGATATTAAGATGTCGAATTTTGTTTTTTGTTTGTTTGCTTTATATTCCAAAGGACTAATACTTGGCACTGTTGACGGAGGACTTGAGACACGTCACACTTGGAAGTGTAGTTTTTACGGCATCAGTGATTATTTTGTCTCTTTATTAGCCGTTTATGGGCGTCTGGGTGTCACATTGTTTAACTCAAAGCATTGACCGGACCACTGCAGCCAGGACGTTTTTGCTGAAATCATCACAAAGTCACCTTTGTTAAGTCATCCACTCAAGGCAGACTTAATTTTATACCATATAGCCCAAGCTTGTTTGTAATATGATCTTTGTTTCAAATCTGACGCTTTTGACTTGCTAAGTTGTGCTTCAGAAGAATTAATTTGGCACACCGTAGTGTCTATTGGTATACCCTTTGCACCAAAAGCCTGTGTCAGGTCAACCCAGGCACTTCAGAGGATTTTTTTTTTTGGGGGGGGTGGGGAAAGTTGAAAGGTCACGGGCACTCACCTAGCAACAGAAGGTAGCAGGCCACGAGAATGTCTGTGGTGGGTGACAAGGTCGATGAGTATTTGTTGTAGTTGTCGCTGAGAGTGTTGGCGCTGCTGTTGTCGACGATGTCACACAGGCTCAGCTGCTGCGCGCGCTGCTCGTCCGGCACGCCCATGGCTCCAGCACCACCGGCACCTGTTGCCGTGCCGCCGCCGCCGTCAGCCCCGCTGATGTTGTACTTGCCCATGATGATGATGCCGCTGGTGCTGATGTCGAGAGCCGCGTCCGGGGAGCAGAGCCACATCGCAGGGAGCGTCACTCAGCAGGCTGCTGCACGCCTCACCATTGCTCACTGGAGGGACAGAGGAGGGAAGCGGGACGCGGGATCAGAAAAGTCGTGATGTATACACTGGGTAGAAAGTGGAAGTCGTGATCGTGTGATGGATATTATGTTTGAGCTCAGGACAGGTCCATATGCTTTAGGAGTCTTTAGCGAGCAGTTGTCACAATGCATTAATTCCCCTTTTAGTTAGTAAAGGTGTTGGCCTACTTTAAGCTTTAGACCTCGGCGTGGGCGGGGTTACATAAATGGTGGCTTCTCATGTTGAACCGACTCCAGAGACAGATGATCTATCTCGTGATGGATTGGATTCTATTCTCGTGTACAAGGATATGTTGAGCGGACGCTTGATAAAAGGCGTTACTATTAAAAGGAAAGAGAGAGAGGGAGGGAGAGAAAGAGAGAGAGAGAGAGAGAGAGAGAGAGAGAGAGAGGTAGAAAGAGGGAAAGAGAGAGAGGGAGAGGGCCGTGAGAGAGAGAGGGAAAGAGAGAGAGAGAGGAAGAAGGAGAGAGGGAGATGGCCGTGAGAGAGAGAGAGGGAAAGAGAGAGAGAGAGGAAGAAGGAGAGAGGGACAGAGATAGGTAGAGAGAGAGAAAGAGAGAGTAAGAGAGAGAGAGAACGTTTTCGTAAGAAGAATATAAGAACAGAATCAGCTACAAAACACAAAACATTAGAAGATGCGAGCCAGGTTTGGAAGCTTGAAAAGGTCTTGGAGCGGAAAAGAATGGGGAAGACAGAGGTTTTTTTTTTGTTTTTTATTGTTTTTTTTTTTTGTCTTTTTTTGTTTTTTGTTTTTTTTTTTTTTTGGGGGGGGTGGGTGTCTGTTGAGGAATTTCAATATTGAAGAAAAGACAAAAAGAAAACCACACGAAAAAAAAATAAAAATAATAAAGTAAGAGTTAAAATTGGGTACAGGACAAAGGCGGGCCTTGATGGGTAAGGTAAAGACAAACAAACAGAAGAGGGGAAAAGAAAAATTAAGGAAAGATGCAAAGAAAGGATTAAAAGTACAGCAAGCAGGGCAAAACATTGAGAATAGAGAAGGGTAAAGATAAGAAAAATTTAAAAAAAAACAAAAAAAAACCTAAACGACAATAAAAAAAAATTGTTTTGTATGTGCAAGAAAAAAAAATAACCGGAAGGAAGAAGCAGAAAAGAAGGACAGGAATGAATGACGACGAAAAAAAAAGAACAGGCAGCGGGTTTAAAGGACACTTCGATTATGCCGAGAAATAAGCTACCGCATACCAGCCCCTTCCCGCTAGTTTCTAGAGATTCGTTTTAACTTACTAAATCCTTAACCACAAACATTACGTTATGAACATCTCAAGGCTTGTAGGAAGATTAAGATACAAAAACAAAACATGCTTCTGGTCGCTCACGCGTCCTTAGTTCCATCCTAAGACAAGGATAACAGCGGACCCGCTAGCACGTTTTCTCTATTTGTTTTCTGTCCCCAAAGTCTGTCTCCGAGTCTTACACGGAATATCTACCGCTTAGGCCCTGAGTGTTCCAAATATTCTAATGTACTGCCTTAAGCCTGAGTGTTCCGATATTCTCATCTAAGTCCTTAAGCCTGAGTGTTCCGATATTCTAATCTACCGCCATAAGGCTGAGTGTTCCGATATTCTCATCTACCGCCTTAAGGCTGAGTGTTCTAATCTACCGCCTTAAGGCTGAGTGTTCCAATATTCTAATCTACCGCCTTAAGGCTGAGTGTTCCGATATTCTCATATACCGCCTTAAGGCTGAGTGTTCCAATATTCTAATCTACCGCCATAAGGCTGAGTGTTCCGATATTCTCATCTACCGCCTTAAGGCTGAGTGTTCTAATCTACCGCCTTAAGACTGAGTGTTCCAATATTCTAATCTACCGCCTTAAGGCTGAGTGTTCCGATATTAAAATCTACCGCCTTAAGGCTGAGTGTTCCGATATTCAAATCTACCGCCTTAAGGCTGAGTGTTCCGATATTCTAATCTACCGTCTTAAGGCTGAGTGTTCCGATATTCAAATCTACCGCCTTAAGGCTGAGTGTTCCGATATTCTAATCTACCGCCATAAGGCTGAGTGTTCCAATATTCTAATCTACCGCCATAAGGCTGAGTGTTCCAATATTCTAATCTACCGCCATAAGGCTGAGTGTTCCAATATTCTAATCTACCGCCATAAGGCTGAGTGTTCCGATATTCTCATCTACCGCCTTAAGGCTGAGTGTTCCGATATTAAAATCTACCGCCTTAAGCCTGAGTGTTCCAATATTCTAATCTACCGCCTTAAGCCTGAGTGTTCCAATATTCTAATCTACCGCCTTAAGGCTGAGTGTTCCAATATTCTAATCTACCGCCTTAAGGCTGAGTGTTCCAATATTCTAATCTACCGCCATAAGGCTGAGTGTTCCAATATTCTAATCTACCGCCATAAGGCTGAGTGTTCCGATATTCTCATCTACCGCCTTAAGGCTGAGTGTTCCGATATTCTCATCTACCGCCATAAGGCTGAGTGTTCCAATATTCTAATCTACCGCCATAAGGCTGAGTGTTCCGATATTCTCATCTACCGCCTTAAGGCTGAGTGTTCCAATATTCTAATCTACCGCCTTAAGGCTGAGTGTTCCGATATTAAAATCTACCGCCTTAAGCCTGAGTGTTCCAATGTTCTAATCTACCGCCTTAAGCCTGAGTGTTCCAATGTTCTAATCTACCGCCTTAAGCCTGAGTGTTCCAATGTTCTAATCTACCGCCTTAAGCCTGAGTGTTCCAATATTCTCATCTACCGCCTTAAGCCTGAGTGTTCCAATATTCTAATCTACCGCCTTAAGCCTGAGTGTTCCAATATTCTAATCTACCGCCTTAAGCCTGAGTGTTCCAATATTCTCATCTACCGCCATAAGGCTGAGTGTTCCAATATTCTAATCTACCGCCATAAGGCTGAGTGTTCCAATATTCTCATCTACCGCCTTAAGCCTGAGTGTTCCAATATTCTCATCTACCGCCTTAAGCCTGAGTGTTCCAATATTCTCATCTACCGCCTTAAGCCTGAGTGTTCCAATATTCTCATCTACCGCCTTAAGGCTGAGTGTTCCAATATTCTAATCTACCGCCTTAAGCCTGAGTGTTCCAATATTCTCATCTACCGCCTTAAGCCTGAGTGTTCCAATGTTCTCATCTACCGCCTTAAGCCTGAGTGTTCCAATATTCTAATCTACCGCCTTAAGCCTGAGTGTTCCAATATTCTCATCTACCGCCTTAAGGCTGAGTGTTCCGATATTCTCATCTACCGCCTTGTGCCTGAGTGTTCCGATATTCTCATCTACCGCCTTGTGCCTGAGTGTTCCGATATTCTAATCTACCGTCTTAAGCCTGAGTGTTCCGATATTCTCATCTACCGCCTTGTGCCTGAGTGTTCCGATATTCTAATCTACCGCCTTAAGCCTGAGTGTTCCAATATTCTCATCTACCGCCTTGTGCCTGAGTGTTCCGATATTCTCATCTACCGCCTTAAGCCTGAGTGTTCCAATATTCTCATCTACCGCCTTGTGCCTGAGTGTTCCGATATTCTAATCTACCGCCTTAAGCCTGAGTGTTCCAATATTCTCATCTACCGCCTTGTGCCTGAGTGTTCCGATATTCTCATCTACCGCCTTAAGCCTGAGTGTTCCAATATTCTCATCTACCGCCTTAAGCCTGAGTGTTCCAATATTCTCATCTACCGCCTTGTGCCTGAGTGTTCCGATATTCTCATCTACCGCCTTAAGCCTGAGTGTTCCAATGTTCTCATCTACCGCCTTAAGCCTGAGTGTTCCAATATTCTCATCTACCGCCTTGTGCCTGAGTGTTCCGATATTCTCATCTACCGCCTTAAGCCTGAGTGTTCCAATATTCTCATCTACCGCCTTAAGCCTGAGTGTTCCGATATTCTAATCTACCGCCTTAAGCCTGAGTGTTCCAATATTCTAATCTACCGCCTTAAGCCTGAGTGTTCCGATATTCTAATCTATTGCCTTAAGCCTGAGTGTTCCGATATTCTAATCTACCGCCTTAAGCCTGAGTGTTCCAATGTTCTCATCTACCGCCTTAAGCCTGAGTGTTCCGATATTCTAATCTATTGCCTTAAGCCTGAGTGTTCCGATATTCTAATCTATTGCCTTAAGCCTGAGTGTTTCAATGTTCTCATCTACCGCCTTAAGCCTGAGTGTTCCGATATTCTAATCTATTGCCTTAAGCCTGAGTGTTCCGATATTCTAATCTATTGCCTTAAGCCTGAGTGTTCCGATATTCTAATCTATTGCCTTAAGCCTGAGTGTTCCGATATTCTAATCTATTGCCTTAAGCCTGAGTGTTCCGAATATTCTAATCTATTGCCTTAAGCCTGAGTGTTCCGATATTCTAATCTATTGCCTTAAGCCTGAGTGTTCCGATATTCTAATCTATTGCCTTAAGCCTGAGTGTTCCGATATTCTAATCTATTGCCTTAAGCCTGAGTGTTCCGATATTCTAATCTATTGCCTTAAGCCTGAGTGTTCCGATATTCTAATCTATTGCCTTAAGCCTGAGTGTTCCGATATTCTAATCTATTGCCTTAAGCCTGAGTGTTCCGATATTCTAATCTATTGCCTTAAGCCTGAGTGTTCCGATATTCTAATCTATTGCCTTAAGCCTGAGTGTTCCGATATTCTAATCTAAGGCCTTAAGCCTGAGTGTTCTGATATTCTAATCTAATGCCTTAAGCCTGAGTGTTCCGATATTCTAATCTACCGCCATAAGGCTGAGTGTTCCAATATTCTAATCTACCGCCTTAAGCCTGAGTGTTCCAATATTCTAATCTACCGCCTTAAGCCTGAGTGTTCCAATATTCTAATCTACCGCCTTAAGCCTGAGTGTTCCAATATTCTAATCTACCGCCTTAAGCCTGAGTGTTCCGATATTCAAATCTACCGCCTTAAGCCTGAGTGTTCCGATATTCTCATCTACCGCCTTGTGCCTGAGTGTTCCGATATTCTCATCTATTGCCTTAAGCCTGAGTGTTCCGATATTCTCATCTATTGCCTTAAGCCTGAGTGTTCCGATATTCTCATCTATTGCCTTAAGCCTGAGTGTTCCGATATTCTCATCTATTGCCTTAAGCCTGAGTGTTCCAATATTCTCATCTATTGCCTTAAGCCTGAGTGTTCCGATATTCTCATCTACCGCCATAAGGCTGAGTGTTCCAATATTCTAATCTACCGCCATAAGGCTGAGTGTTCCGATATTCTCATCTACCGCCTTAAGGCTGAGTGTTCCGATATTCTCATCTACCGCCTTAAGGCTGAGTGTTCCAATATTCTAATCTACCGCCTTAAGCCTGAGTGTTCCAATGTTCTCATCTACCGCCTTAAGCCTGAGTGTTCCAATATTCTCATCTACCGCCTTAAGCCTGAGTGTTCCAATATTCTCATCTACCGCCTTAAGCCTGAGTGTTCCAATATTCTCATCTACCGCCTTAAGCCTGAGTGTTCCAATATTCTCATCTACCGTCTTAAGGCTGAGTGTTCCGATGTTCTAATCTACCGTCTTAAGGTTGAGTGTTCCAATATTCTAATCTACCGCCATAAGGCTGAGTGTTCCGATATTCAAATCTACCGCCTTAAGTCTGAGTGTTCCAATATTCTAATCTACCGCCATAAGGCTGAGTGTTCCGATATTCTCATCTACCGCCTTAAGGCTGAGTGTTCCGATATTCTCATCTACCGCCTTAAGCCTGAGTGTTCCGATATTCTAATCTATTGCCTTAAGACTGAGTGTTTCAATTTTCTCATCTACCGCCTTAAGCCTGAGTGTTCCGATATTCTAATCTATTGCCTTAAGCCTGAGTGTTCCGATATTCTAATCTATTGCCTTAAGCCTGAGTGTTCCGATATTCTAATCTATTGCCTTAAGCCTGAGTGTTCCGATATTCTCATCTATTGCCTTAAGCCTGAGTGTTCCGATATTCTAATCTACCGCCTTAAGCCTGAGTGTTCCAATGTTATAATCTATTGCCTTAAGCCTGAGTGTTCCGATATTCTCATCTATTGCCTTAAGGCTGAGTGTTCCATAATCTACCGCCTTAAGACTGAGTGTTCCAATATTCTAATCTACCGCCTTAAGGCTGAGTGTTCCGATATTAAAAACTACCGCCTTAAGCCTGAGTGTTCCAATGTTCTAATCTACCGCCTTAAGCCTGAGTGTTCCGATATTCTCATCTATTGCCTTAAGCCTGAGTGTTCCGATATTCTCATCTATTGCCTTAAGGCTGAGTGTTCCAATGTTCTAATCTACCGCCTTAAGCCTGAGTGTTCCGATATTCTCATCTATTGCCTTAAGCCTGAGTGTTCCGATATTCTCATCTATTGCCTTAAGGCTGAGTGTTCCGATATTCTCATCTATTGCCTTAAGCCTGAGTGTTCCGATATTCTCATCTACCGCCTTAAGGCTGAGTGTTCCGATATTCTAATCTACCGCCTTAAGCCTGAGTGTTCCGATATTCTAATCTACCGCCTTAAGACTGAGTGTTCCAATATTCTAATCTACCGCCTTAAGGCTGAGTGTTCCGATATTAAAATCTACCGCCTTAAGCCTGAGTGTTCCAATGTTCTAATCTACCGCCTTAAGCCTGAGTGTTCCGATATTCTCATCTATTGCCTTAAGGCTGAGTGTTCCGATATTCTCATCTATTGCCTTAAGCCTGAGTGTTCCGATATTCTCATCTATTGCCTTAAGGCTGAGTGTTCCGATATTCTCATCTACCGCCATAAGGCTGAGTGTTCCAATATTCTAATCTACCGCCATAAGGCTGAGTGTTCCAATATTCTAATCTACCGCCATAAGGCTGAGTGTTCCGATATTCTCATCTACCGCCATAAGGCTGAGTGTTCCGATATTCTCATCTACCGCCTTGTGCCTGAGTGTTCCAATATTCTAATCTACCGCCTTAAGACTGAGTGTTCCAATATTCTAATCTACCGCCTTGTGCCTGAGTGTTCCAATATTCTAATCTACCGCCTTAAGACTGAGTGTTCCAATATTCTAATCTACCGCCTTGTGCCTGAGTGTTCCAATATTCTAATCTACCGCCTTAAGCCTGAGTGTTCTAATCTACCGCCTTAAGACTGAGTGTTCTAATCTACCGCCTTAAGCCTGAGTGTTCTAATCTACCGCCTTAAGACTGAGTGTTCTAATCTACCGCCTTGTGCCTGAGTGTTCCAATATTCTAATCTACCGCCTTAAGCCTGAGTGTTCTAATCTACCGCCTTAAGACTGAGTGTTCCAATATTCTAATCTACCGCCTTGTGCCTGAGTGTTCCAATATTCTCATCTACCGCCTTAAGCCTGAGTGTTCCGATATTCTCATCTACCGCCTTAAGCCTGAATGTTCCGATATTCTAATCTACCGCCTTAAGCCTGAGTGTTCCAATATTCTAATCTACCGCCTTAAGCCTGAGTGTTCCGATATTCTAATCTATTGCCTTAAGCCTGAGTGTTCCGATATTCTAATCTACCGCCTTAAGCCTGAGTGTTCCAATGTTCTCATCTACCGCCTTAAGCCTGAGTAATCCGATATTCTAATCTATTGCCCTAAGCCTGAGTGTTCCGATATTCTAATCTATTGCCTTAAGCCTGAGTGTTTCAATGTTCTCATCTACCGCCTTAAGCCTGAGTGTTCCGATATTCTAATCTATTGCCTTAAGCCTGAGTGTTCCGATATTCTAATCTATTGCCTTAAGCCTGAGTGTTCCGATATTCTAATCTATTGCCTTAAGCCTGAGTGTTCCGATATTCTAATCTATTGCCTTAAGCCTGAGTGTTCCGATATTCTAATCTATTGCCTTAAGCCTGAGTGTTCCGATATTCTAATCTATTGCCTTAAGCCTGAGTGTTCCGATATTCTAATCTATTGCCTTAAGCCTGAGTGTTCCGATATTCTAATCTATTGCCTTAAGCCTGAGTGTTCCGATATTCTAATCTATTGCCTTAAGCCTGAGTGTTCCAATATTCTCATCTATTGCCTTAAGCCTGAGTGTTCCGATATTCTCATCTATTGCCTTAAGCCTGAGTGTTCCGATATTCTCATCTATTGCCTTAAGCCTGAGTGTTCCGATATTCTCATCTACCGCCTTAAGGCTGAGTGTTCCAATATTCTAATCTACCGCCATAAGGCTGAGTGTTCCGATATTCTCATCTACCGCCTTAAGCCTGAGTGTTCCAATATTCTAATCTACCGCCTTAAGCCTGAGTGTTCCAATGTTCTCATCTACCGCCTTAAGCCTGAGTGTTCCAATATTCTCATCTACCGCCTTAAGCCTGAGTGTTCCAATGTTCTAATCTACCGCCTTAAGCCTGAGTGTTCCAATATTCTAATCTACCGCCATAAGGCTGAGTGTTCCGATATTCTCATCTATTGCCTTAAGCCTGAGTGTTCCAATATTCTAATCTACCGCCTTAAGCCTGAGTGTTCCAATGTTCTCATCTACCGCCTTAAGCCTGAGTGTTCCGATATTCTAATCTATTGCCTTAAGCCTGAGTGTTCCGATATTCTAATCTATTGCCTTAAGCCTGAGTGTTTCAATGTTCTCATCTACCGCCTTAAGCCTGAGTGTTCCGATATTCTAATCTATTGCCTTAAGCCTGAGTGTTCCGATATTCTAATCTATTGCCTTAAGCCTGAGTGTTCCGATATTCTAATCTATTGCCTTAAGCCTGAGTGTTCCGATATTCTAATCTATTGCCTTAAGCCTGAGTGTTCCGATATTCTAATCTATTGCCTTAAGCCTGAGTGTTCCGATATTCTAATCTATTGCCTTAAGCCTGAGTGTTCCGATATTCTAATCTATTGCCTTAAGCCTGAGTGTTCCGATATTCTAATCTATTGCCTTAAGCCTAAGTGTTCCGATATTCTAATCTATTGCCTTAAGCCTGAGTGTTCCGATATTCTAATCTACCGCCTTAAGCCTGAGTGTTCCAATATTCTAATCTATTGCCTTAAGCCTGAGTGTTCCGATATTCTAATCTATTGCCTTAAGCCTGAGTGTTCCGATATTCTAATCTATTGCCTTAAGCCTGAGTGTTCCGATATTCTCATCTACCGCCTTAAGCCTGAGTGTTCCGATATTCTAATCTACCGCCTTAAGCCTGAGTGTTCCGATATTCTCATCTACCGCCTTAAGCCTGAGTGTTCCGATATTCTCATCTACCGCCTTAAGCCTGAGTGTTCCAATGTTCTCATCTACCGCCTTAAGCCTGAGTGTTCCAATATTCTCATCTACCGCCTTAAGCCTGAGTGTTCCAATATTCTAATCTACCGCCTTAAGCCTGAGTGTTCCAATGTTCTCATCTACCGCCTTAAGCCTGAGTGTTCCAATGTTCTAATCTACCGCCTTAAGCCTGAGTGTTCCAATGTTCTCATCTACCGCCTTAAGCCTGAGTGTTCCAATATTCTCATCTACCGCCTTAAGGCTGAGTGTTCCGATATTCTCATCTACCGCCTTAAGGCTGAGTGTTCCAATATTCTAATCTACCGCCATAAGGCTGAGTGTTCCGATATTCTCATCTACCGCCTTAAGGCTGAGTGTTCCGATATTCTCATCTACCGCCTTAAGCCTGAGTGTTCCAATATTCTCATCTATTGCCTTAAGCCTGAGTGTTCCGATATTCTCATCTATTGCCTTAAGCCTGAGTGTTCCGATATTCTCATCTATTGCCTTAAGCCTGAGTGTTCCGATATTCTCATCTATTGCCTTAAGCCTGAGTGTTCCGATATTCTCATCTATTGCCTTAAGGCTGAGTGTTCCGATATTCTCATCTATTGCCTTAAGCCTGAGTGTTCCGATATTCTCATCTATTGCCTTAAGCCTGAGTGTTCCGATATTCTCATCTGTTGCCTTGTGCCTGAGTGTTCCGATATTCTCATCTACCGCCTTAAGCCTGAGTGTTCCGATATTCTCATCTATTGCCTTAAGCCTGAGTGTTCCGATATTCTCATCTACCGCCTTAAGCCTGAGTGTTCCAACTGTCATGTGTGTCATTAGGCGCTTTTCGATTGTAACACAACTCCTACTGACACCAATAATTGTTACAGTTTTTAGCTTTTTCGTTTCTAAATTTTCGCAAGTCCCTTTAGGGGCTCATCCAGGTCGTGTAAAGAGATTAAAATCGTCAGCGGTGTGAATATCAGAGAGACGGAGTGCTAATAAACTAGCGCGTATTCAAAATGTGAGATCGGGTTTTCACCGTTCTAGCTCTGTTTGAGCCACAGGACAATATGATAGGTTCTCTGCGAGAAAGATAACACTGCTGCTGTCAGCATCTCTCATCTGCGTGGGTGAGGTGTGTTTCCCACAATTCTCCGCGGATGAGGATGAGAGTGCTCTTAAGTGAAACCAATCATCGAAAACAATTTGACCCAATCCAACTGCGATGTCACTCAATATCTGCACTAAACTACAAGAACAACAGCAGCAGCAGCAGCAGCAGCTGTAGTGGGTGATTTAATAGGGAATAAACGGCAACTTTCACCTCGCCGACAGCGGCTCTCTTGCTCTTATTCAATACTTCGCTATTTTTGTAAAAGTAGCTTGGTGGAAGAATTGAATGATGTTTCGTTTTTGTTAATTTTTTTTTTTTTTTTTTTTTTCTTTTCGACTGCTTACATTTACCTTTAAAAGGGAATGTAGCGGAGAAAATAAATATGTTTTAAATTTTTTTTTAAATCTTAAATTCAGGCAAGACGCCGATTAAAAAAAAAAAAATTTTTTTTTCATTTCTTTTTTTTTTAAACTCGCCAAACTCCATCAGCATTTTATAAGCGTAGTGATCAGCAAATTACAAACTTTGCGATGTATCGCCCTTCTATGAGACAGACAAACCTAGAATTATTTTAAGATCTCTCTAGATCCAGAATACGATGCCACAGACAGGTACTCTAACTTTGTGAGCTCTGATCAACACAGAAACACGACCCGAGTGATATCTTGTTGAAGTATGGTTCTCATGTTTTACCGTTCAGTCACTCTGTAATCATGAAAATTTCTTTTATTTTTCTAACATTCCTTTGCGAGCTTCTGGGTGGTGACGTCACGAGGTTTGAACCCGAAAATTCCTCAGTTCAGATTCTATTGCTTCATATGTTGGCCAAAAAGGCTTACAAGAGAGATTAGCGTAGGTGTCTATTCTAGCCAATTCCTAGTAATAAAAGCAGCATGAAGATGATTTGCACCAGATTGAAACATGACATCAGTTTTCGATTCTTTCCTTCCCAAACAAAATCTCAACTTGTCCGCTTTCCGAACTTAAAAAAAAAACACTCCGTGGTTTAGATTAACCGTGTATCGAAAATTTTAGAGTTCGAATAACCGGAAGAAATAATCGAAATCGTAGAGAAAAAATAATCACAGCGTGTTGTAAAATATGATATGTACAAAAGAGTGTTGACGTTCTTTAACTCACACCTACTCATTGTCTCGAAGTGGCAGCGCTGCATTGAGAGCAACTAGAAATAACACGTGAGTGGGCGAGAGTGAGGTACTAGCTGTCTGGGCTTTACTCACTGGCTTAGCACAAGCTAGATTGAAGTCTCTATTGTCATGACGTTGAGTTTAATTCTCTCTATCTGTCTTGCATAACTGAGTTAAACCAGCGGGCTCTAAAGCCGATGCTCTTTGACTTGATGAGAGAAACTTTAATTATCACATTTTTGTTTTGCTGCTGTAATTCAGCGTCTTTGCGCAGTCTTTTTTCAGCTGTAGAATATTTTGACCATTACGACAAGATATTTCCGTAAATGATTTCGAAATTGCGTCTCGCTGTTTATTGAAAATAGGTGTGAGGGGACCCTCGAATCCACTCGAGCTTCACAGACTGATCAGAGTAATCTACCGCTTCGTCGAATTAAACACATGAACGAGACCGATGCTGCACTAGACCTGATTGGTTGTCAAAGAAAACACAACCCCTAGGGTGCCTCCGTACAGCCCGGCACAATGGAGGAGTAGACCAGGCTCTCTACAACTGTTACGCCAGACCTTCTTCACTTCTCACTTTCATCATATCGCGACTCTCAACAGAATGAAACTACAAGACATGATCATGTAGGACGTAGAAGTTTTGAAAATCCCAGTTTTACTGTAATTAGGGTAAATCCTTCAAGTAAAAATCATTAGCAGTGGGAAGATAATCCTATAAGAACAAACTGCTATACAAGTGTAAATAAAAATTAGAGCGACCAACGAAATTTTTTTTTTTAAATTGTTGCCCCTTAAACTTAATGAACCAACAAAAAGAACTGATTCATTACGTCCAAACCTCTCCCAAAGCTTGACAGAATGTGATGAACTTTCACACCCAGCCCCAGGAGCGTAGCAGCAAAGTGGTAAACCTTAGAAAGGTGTGAGGGTTTGAAACAAAACAAGTTTATTATAGGTATTGAATTATTCAACCTTCAATAAATACTGATAAATTTCATGGTATAGCCTTTGGAGCCCACCAACCTTTCTCTCTACAGGAGTTACAGCAGCAAATACTAACCTTGTGCTCAATTTCATACTTAGACAAATAATGCATTTGGTAATTTCTTAATACAAAGAGGGAGAAAGGAAGAGAGAGAGAAGGCAGGGAGGTAGAGAGAGATAGAGAGAGAGAGAAACAGAGAGAAACAGAGAGAGAAGGCAGGGAAAGAGAGAGGGGGGGGGGAGAGAGAGAGAGAGAGAGATAGAGACAGAGGGAGGGAGACAGGGAGGGAGTAAAAGACAGAAATGTATAGAGACACAGAAATGTCTTATAAGAGCATGAACGGACTGGACTGGATCCTCTTCAGATCATAGATCCAATAAATAACCCTCGCTCTGTGTCCAGACTCCATAGAATCTACAGCAGATATTAGAAATTTTCTTTTGCTCTCATAATTGTAAAAGAGGAAACAAGATAAAGACCCCTAAACATCATATTGCATTTCCCGGACGTGCCATTCATGTGTCTTGGGTGCACTATGGGCACTTTTTGTTTGTTGAAGCGACGGTTTGGAAGCGTCTTAAAATAAATTGAAAACATGCAAAATTTTCTCTTTTCTCGCCCTGTATCTATACAGCGTCGAAGGATAGAGATAAGTGGAAGGTCATGACCGGCTACGCTAAAGAGCACGGCACCTGATTGATTGATTGATCTGTACAGAAACTCTAGGTCCCCGGATGTCGAGGCAGAAAAGATTAGTCAAGGCCAAGCTTCGATCTCCAAACCATCTATGTGTGAGTCACACAGCCTTCCGACTGCGCCATCTAAGTCAACGCTCAATTCATACCTTTGCTTATTTGAATTTTCGCGTCGCTGTTTTTACTTCACAGTTTTCTTGGATGAAACTCAGGAGCTACGGGAATTACCCAAATCGTTGACCACTCATCAACATTGCTTTTTCTTTTCATCATGGCGGGTTTTAGAAAAGGGTCAACATTTTTTTTTCCTGGGTAGCACGTTCCACTTCTTATATTTTTAGATATTTCATCAATCTGCCAATAACCTCTCCTGGCTCTTCATGTTTTTAATTTTTTTTATTCATAGTTCCATCACAATTCCTTTTAAAATTCACCGATGTCGGTAACGTTTTGTATGAATCTTAAATTTATATACCGGTAGCAGAGGGTATTATTGAATAAATGTAGTAACTGGCACAAAGCAAAAAGAAGAGTGCTGTTAAAATAATATTATGATTGATATCGAAGACGAAATACGGTCACTGATGATATGTGAAGCGTGGAGAAGGCTAGGGTAATTTTGATCCCTCCATTAAGCTGGAGAGTAAATTAAATCCGCCCCGTTAGCGCTGGTGTTAAACGGGGGAAAAAAGCCAAACTAATTGAAACAAGTAACTCAATTTGTAAAATCCAAATCTATTTACAGAATTTTTTAAAGCATTCATTACCATGTAGGTTTAATAACTGCGCGGCTAAGAATTCCCGCAAGGCGGTGCACCTTTATGTACCTTTATGCACTTAATGCGAAAATTCACAACTTTCTAATAAGCGTTTAAAAAAGATCTAGATCTAAAAACAGATTCGGGGAGTTCATAATTAATCCATTTCCTTTATTAAATGCATGTTAATTTTTTTCCTACATAGACAAGTCTGGTTTTTTAAAAACTTTTCTTCACCCACCTATAATCTTTGGTATTGGAGAAATAAACTGTTTTGGAACACTTTAGATTTCTCAGAGAAGCATTTAATGTGCCAGCAATAAGTCCCTGTGCCTTGCCTATATTTTGAGACAATTTTAAATGACTTCAGTGAGGAGTGGAAGATGAACTCGCTCTATTAATGGTTCTTACGAATTATTAAAAGTGGAGAGAGAGGGAGAGAGAGAGAGAGAGAGAGAGAGAGAGAGAGAGAGATAAAGAGAGGGAGAGAGAGACAGAGAGAGAGAGATAGAGAGAGAGGGAGAGATAGAGATAAAGAGACGGAGAGAGAGAGATAGAGAGAGAGACACACACACACCCACAGACAGACAGACAGTCAGACAGAGAGACAGACAGAGACAGAGACAGAGACAGAGAGAGAAAGAGATAGAGAAAGAGAGAAAGAGAGAGAAAAACAGACAAAGAGAGAGACAGAGACAGAAAGACACAGATAGACAAATAGAGAGACAGAGAGAGACAGAGAGACAGAGAGAGAGAGAGAGAAACAGACAAAGAGAGAGAGAGAGAGACAGACAGACAGACAGACAGAGACAGAGACAGAGAGAGAGAGCATTCATCTTGTTTTATTCATTTATTTATATTTTATCAATTTTTTTTAAACTTATTTTCTTTCTCTTATATTTTTTTTATTTTTGTTTGTGTCAAAGACAACATTTCATAGTCTTGAGAGATAGTTGTAGTTATTTTCCAGCATCCAACTGAGCCGTTATATTTGGAAATCATTATAACTATATAGACTCTGGTTGACAGTCTAACATAAGCTTTGATTATTCCGTACATCTTCTCCAATAGCTGCCATCAGGCATGCGTGATAATGTTCGAACTGAAGGATATAAAACCTCATCATAAAACATTAGACGAAGCATTCACGCGGAAAGAGTATAATTATTTTTTTTAAAAAAAAAAGGAGGACGAAGTTTTAAAACGCAAAAATTTTATACATGGAATGTAGAAGTCAATTACTGCACATCATTTCGTCACACGCCGTCAAACCCGTCAAAGGTTTATGTTTTGCTTAAAATGTATATTTTTGTCCTCACGACAAGCATGTGATGAGATTCTGTCCGGTGAAAGAAGAGACCATCTGGTGTGAAATCTTTAAAGATGGATTAGTTGTCCTTACCGGTTCACTGAGACAGCTTTCTAATATACAGGCCAAGATTAGTCACCGAAGAGAACAAACTTTTGCATGTTTTAACTTTTTGGCATGGTTAAGACATAAAATGTACTCAGAGCGCTCTTATAATACAGTCTACAGGGCCTACACAACCAAAATATCTAACTGTCCTCCCTCTGCCAAATAGTTTAATGATAGAGCTCACTCTTACACTTACTGCAAACGTTTGTTCACTTCGGTGACTTGGCCTGTATTTTAGCAAACCTCTACGTGATGTAATTCTGTCCCGAGGAAGAAGAGACCATCTGGTGCTACACCTTTAAAGATGGATTAGAGGACCACAGAGGATCGTTGAGACGGCGAGACAGATCTACATCTTCAGCCGAGCTCATTTGTCAATCAAAACTTATAACCGCTCATGGTTATAGTCACTTTTAAATTGCGTTATTTATTCCGCTCAGCTAGACATGCGACTTGATTATGCCGTGTGGTTATCAGCAAAACTTGGCGAAGACTTTACTTAGTAATGGGTGGATGGTTAACCGAGGTCTACTGTGATAACAAAGAATGGTAGTCAGCTTTCTTTCAGTCAACGAGATCGAGAAATAAAACGTATTGAATTCGATGTCTCTCCGTTCTGTTTTGGTTGCATTCTCAGGTCAATTTCAATTCAGTTTTACTCTAATTAATTAAAGCGAAGCCCCCCCCCCCCAATCTTCAATGCTTTGCTCGACCAAAATAATTCATAAACTTTTATTGAATTCGACTTTTGATTTAGCTATAATTTCATATTCACTTCCAGTCCAATTTAAAAAAGAAAAAAAGAAAATTTTTATAGCGAACAAACTATATCAATAGACCCTCGCCAATTCCCTATTCGAGAAACAAAACTTTTATTGAATTCTACAATCTTCTAGTTTCCTTTGTTTATATTTTCATATACGCTACTAATCTAATTTAAAAAACGAAAAAACAAAAACAAAAAACCACTATAGCGAACACACTGTATCAGTAAACCCTCCTCTATGCCTTGCGTGCAGTAAGAGTTAAACGTAGCAACACTTACTCCGAATTTCTTCTCTAATGGAGTGCAATTTTGTCCTAGATCTGAAACACAATAAATTTTATAGGACATTAATTTTAGCTAGTTTTTGTACTTTTGTGTCCTAGCTGTAACATGTTTTTACTGAACCAGTTTGAGGGCAATATTTCATCACTTGGCGAAATAATTGGAAAACATAACAAGCATTACGGCCGACAAAGTAAAGTCGTATCTACTTCTATAACAAAACTTACAGTTCATGTGTGGCCCAGCCGACAAAGTACAGTCGTATCTACTTCTATAACAAAACTTACAGTTCATGTGTGGCCCAGCCCACAAAGTACAGTCGTATCTACTTCTATAACAAAACCTGCGGCTGATGTGTGGCCCAGCCGACAAAGTACAGTCGTATCTACTTCTTTTAACAAAACTTACAGTTCATGTGTGGCCCAACCGACAAAGTACAGTCGTATCTACTTCTTGTAACAAAACCTGCGGCTGATGTGTGGCGCAACTCATTAATTGCTGCTAGCTGTCCTGGAGCGGAAAACAGAAATCCGATCGGAGAACTAAATGGGACACGCTTCAGGAGTGAGGCGGATCATACGGAAGAAAAGACGACATTAGCCGCTTGAGAATCTGCCGTGAGCGCCACACACAGACAAATCGACAGACGACCCCATCTGTTCTCACGAGACAAACAAGAAAAAGTTGATGGAAACTGAGCGGAAAAATCCACAGAAATTGAAAAATACACACAGTACAATATAGATCGTTTTGAATCTGATGACTGAAGAAGAAAAAAAAACCTGCACGAAAATGTTAAGATTTTACACTTATTGTTCATTTTTAAAAAAAATTGATTTAATATATTTAAGGTATGAGTGATAAAAAATGTAAAACTATATATAATTTATGTATATATATATATATATATATATATATATATACAGAGAGAGAGAGAGAAAGAGAGAGCTTTTAGGGAATTGTTTTTAACATGTCCTTGTATATATATATAATCGAAAGAGCGCAGTCATATTCAGCAGCAACAAACAGATGCAACCTATACATAGCAGAGAAATATTTCATTCTAAAAACAAAACCAAGCCTCAACAAAGAAGGGAAATATTTTCATCGTGCCTCCACAGAAAGAAACATTTACTACAAAACTACCAGTGGCCCGGAAACGGGAAAAAACAACAACACAAGGTCGGAACGGCAACCGAACACACCTTAGTCATACCCGAAGAGTATATATATATATACACGTACATACATACACAGACACACATTAAGGGCTTCAACTTATCTACAAAGGGAGATAACTCACATGTTGACGTCAAGAAACATACGGTAATCCGTTCCAGCCCACACCCTAAATCTTTCTGCTTGATGTTAAGTCGTCCTTGTACTGTTTGACCCTGTGACAACCTCACGGCATCCCGAGACCATCTGGTGGCGCTCACGGCCACGGGTGGATGAGGTCCACAACCAGCTCATTGATACGTTGACCCAGTAGAGATCGAGATTTAGAGCATGGCGCAACTTGAATCACAGAGAACGCTCGACCGCCGGTTAAACGGTATCACTTTTTCTGTATACCTCAAGGTTTTCTTTGTTTTGCTTTGTTTTGTTTTTCGTTTTTTTTGTGTGTTTTTTTGTTTGTTTTGTTTTGTTTTGTTTTTTTTTTTGGGGGGGGGGGGTGGGAGGAGGGAGGAATCATTAATAAAGACAAACCACAGGGTTACGCGTGGTTAACCAGTTTCATCGATGACAATAATGCAAGTCACGTTTCAGTGGGAGAAGCATTTCAGAGATTCAACTATTATGTATTTATTATCCTCTAATAAGTTCGTTTCGCTTTCTTTATTCTCAATATTACTAATCCGATTTTTGCAACTATTTCGTACAAATAGAGCTCTTTGCAGCAAAAAACTGTAAAAAAAAACTCTCCACAAAGGTTTTTTTCCAGTCAGATACCAGTACAAGCAGGGTTTGAAGGCAAGAGCGAAAGAAGAAAGAAAAAGCGAGAAAAGAATAAGGCGACAAATCAGAAAAAAAAATATAGAAACCAATAATGAGACGTGAAGAGAATCTATACAAAATTTAATATTTAGTCTAAGCCTGTTTTTTTTCCTCATTCAGACCACAAGTAAGCTGTTTGTTGCTGATTAAACAGTCAGGTCAACAGCAAAAATAATTTATAACAAAATGTGGCGCTTCAAATAGCGGCCTTTTTGTCAGCGTTATTAAACATTCTTTTATTAGATTAACTTCGAAAAAAAAAACAGATAGAAAAATATGAAACATCTTCTCATCTTAAAAAAAGAAATAAGATTGGCTTGACAATGATTGAATTAATATCAAAACTTGAATATTTTGAGCTTTGTTTACTTCAAATAGAAAACGACGAGACATCGGCTAAAACTGTGATTTCACCCCGTCTTAGAAAGTTGATGCTTCTCTGGTTTTGCGGTATAGACGTATAGATAGATGGCGACATAGGTCAATGGAGAGAGAAAAACAAGAAAGGAAAAAAAATAAAAAAAAAAAATGGACAAATAAAAAAAAACAGAGACAAGTAATAAAGCATGACTGTAGTTCAAACATCTAGTGCTCTTTCCGCTCCATGTAAAATTCTGTTCTGTTTCAAGTAATTCTTTCTACCCGTTAAGCGTTTTGGAAAACGTTTATCTTTGTTGTCCGGACTCTTCTGGGTGTCATATTTTATGATAAGGTTGGGGCTTGTTAAGTAGTTTATATACACTTGAACTTGTTTCTTAATCTTCTTCGGCTGAAATCTAACATTTCAAAGTCTTTAGTCGACCTATGTCCTGCACCATCTTCTGATGTGGGAGGTAACTCTGCGGACAGACCACTAGAGGTTTGAATGTGTTACAACAACAACAACAACAAAAAAAAAAAGACCGAGATTCAGTGATTGAATTAGGTTGAAAAATAACAAATCTACAGTCATGCTTTATTACTTGTCTCTGTTTTCCTATAGGTCAGAGTTTTTTTGTTTTTTTTTGTTCCTTTCTTGTTTTTTCTTTCTCCATTGACCTATGTCGCCATCTATCTATATGTCTGTCTGCTTGCCTGTCAGTCTGTCTGTTTGTCTCTCTCTGTCTGTCTGTCTGTCTGTCTCTGCCTCTGTCTGTCTATCTGCCTGTCTGCCTGTCTGTCTCTCTGTCTCTGTCTGTCTGTCTGTCTGTCTGCCTCTCTCTCTCTCTCTCTCTCTCTCTCTCTCTCTCTCTCTTCTTCTTCTTCTTCTTCTTCTTCTTCTTCTTCTTCTTCTTCTTCTTCTTCATTGATGGATGAATGTTTTCACGGTGGGAAAACGAAAACGAATCCAAGTTAATCCGACATTGACATGACTTCTGGTCGAGCCTCAGCTTACTAGTGCAGCCACACAGCGACTTGCCCCTAAAGTAGGAAACCTACGCACTGCTATTTTTGTGGGGCAGCAGTTCTTAATCCAGCTGTTCGCAGCTGTTGAGCTGTTTTCATGATTGACCCGAGGCAGGATGACCAGGAAAATATACCAGATTGAGGACAATGACCAATGTTTCGTAGATTTTGATCGCCAATACAGGGATTAGGCACTTCTTGCTTGAAATGCAAGTTTGACTCAGCACTGGGTCCTATCCGTATAAATGCGCTGCGCCACCAGCCATTTTTTTACGTAATTTTAAAACATCATATTTCATAAAGTTATTAATGCGAGAAGCTAAAATTTACTTTGTTATTAGATTCATATCTGTTCTGCAAAGCACGTAAGTTTGACATATAAGTTTTGGTTGTATTTGTTTATGAATTTTCTGGTGACAGGCTCGATCTAGGTCTAGATCTAGTGTAGATCTAACCTTTTTCAATAGCCAAACAAAGGCTCATTCAGATCTAGATACTCAAAAGAGCACATGTGAAAAAAAAAGAATTGTTTGCCTTTTCTATAAGCTTGAATTGCACTACTTAATATTGGTTTGGAAAGCAAAAAAGGCATTCAGAGTTAAAACCGAGTATTCTCGGTTTTCATATGCAACGGAAGGAGTAGGGCAGCTGAGTATTCTCGGTATTCGCGCTGAGTGGGTTATTGCAAGTAACGCCCATATATTCTCATGGGCATTCGGATATATTCTCATGGGTATTCGGATATATTCTCATGGGTATTCGGATATATTCTCATGGGTATTCGGTTTTGTGGAAGGTCGGACCGTTCCGATACGAGATCGCTAAGATTTTTATCATGAATTTCTCTCGGTATTTATCAATTCCGTCCAAAGGCATTGCTTCACGGTTTCCAGATTAAGCAGGGGAGATCGATAATATGTACAGTTTAATACTCAGAATAAAAACAAGAGGCCATAAATGCATCAATGTATAGACTAGCTTTTATGCATTATGCACGTATTGTTTTTTTTTAAATTTTGTGTGTGTGTATATATATATATATAGGTCTATATATATATTATATATTATATGTGTGTGTGTGTCTGAATTTTTATTGCATGTATTCATATCTTTTTATATTAATGTGCATCTAAATTTTGAATTTCCTCAAGAGAATTGAATGGAGTAAACCTTATGTTAGCTTATCTTATCTTATTCTGTTGAGGAAACGTCTGTTGTCCAAAACGATGCAAGAGTGATGGAGGAGGCAGCAAGGGGTTTACTTTTTTTATCTTATCTGTTTTCCAGCACCTTTCATCGATATGCAGTAAAATGTGTTCCATGCTGATGCGATAATCTAAACCATTATCGGCTAGCCTTCGCCGGACTTTCAGACCTATGCGACCAAAATGGTGGTCTGGAACAAATTTTGTGGTCGGCTTTTTTAAATTCCGATATAGGTTATAATAGCACGCAGAGCGGCTTTAAGGGTTTTGCCTCTACATTAACGATATCTCGTAGTCAGTCAGGGATGAATCTTAATCAAGAAACATCCATTTTATTGAGGTCTCTGCAGCGCACATCGTAAATCTCAGTATCGTAGTCTCAACCTTGGATTTATGGGGCCCGACTCTGACGGCGCTGGATCAAAGAGCTTAGCAGGGTGAAGGAGGAGGAGGAGCAGAGAGAGAGAGAGAGAGAGAGAGAGAGAGAGAGAGAGAGAGAGAGAGAGAGAGAGAGAGAGAGAGAGAGAGAGAGAGGGAAAGAGAGAGAGAGGGAGAGAGAGAGAGTAGAGTCTAGCAGTGTTCTGAGGAGAGAAAGGAAGAGAGAGAGAGAGAGAGAGAGAGAGAGTAGAGTCTTGCCGTGTTCTCACGAGAGATATGTAGAGATAGATATGATTAGAGAGAGAGAGAGAGAGAGAGAGAGAGAGAGAGAGAGAGAGAGAGAGAGAGAGAGAGAGAGAGAGTAGAGTCTAATGGTGATTTCACGAGAGAGAGAGAGAGAGAGAGAGAGAGAGAGAGAGAGAGAGAGAGAGAAAGAGAGAGTAGAGTCTAGCGGTGTTTCAGGAGATACAGAGAGAAAGAGAGACAGCGGAGTCTAGCGTTGTTCTCAGGAGAGAAAGAGAGGAAGAGAGAGAGAGAGAGAGAGAGAGAGAGAGAGAGAGTAGAGTCTGGCTGTGTTCTGACAAGAGAAAGGAGAAAGAGAAAGAGACAGAGAGAGAGTAGAGCCTAGAGGTGTTCTCAAGAGAAAAAGAGAGAAAGAGAGTGAGACACAGAGAGAGAGAGAGAGAGAGAGAGAGAGAGAGAAAGAGAGAGAAGTCTGAATCAGTCTTGGAGTCGACAGAGTATACGATATCATTCAATAAAATTAAAATTAACCCTTGCACTTATGTCCTTTACCATTCAATGAAATTAAAGTTCAACCCATGCTTATTTGTCCTTTATTATTCAATGAAATAACAGTTCAACCCATGCACTTATGTCCTTTATCATTCAATGAAATAACAGTTCAACCCATGGACTTAGTCCTTTATCATTCAATGAAATAACAGTTCAACCCATGTTTATTTGTCCTTTATCATTCAATGAAATAACAGTTCAACCCATGTTTATTTGTCCTTTATCATTCAATGAAATAACAGTTCAACCCATGCACTTATGTCCTTTATCATTCAATAAAATTAAAGTTCAACCCATGCACTTATGTCCTTTACCATTCAATAAAATTAAAGTTCAACCCATGCACTTATGTCCTTTATCATTCAATAAAATTAAAGTTCAACCCATGGACTTAGTCCTTTATCATTCAATGAAATAACAGTTCAACCCATGCTAATTTGTCCTTTATCATTCAATGAAATAACAGTTCAACCCATGCACTTATGTCCTTCATCATTCAATGAAATTACATTTCGACCCATGCTTATTTGTCCTTTACCATTCAATGAAACCCGTGCACTTATGTCCTTTATTCAATGAAATAACAGTTCAACCCATGCTAATCTGTCCTTTATCATTCAATGAAATAACAGTTCAACCCATGCTAATTTGTCCTTTATCATTCAATGAAATAACAGTTCAACCCATGCTAATTTGTCCTTAATCATTCAATAAAATTAAAGTTCAACCCATGGACTTAGTCCTTTATCATTCAATGAAATAACAGTTCAACCCATGCACTTATGTCCTTTATCATTCAATGAAATAACAGTTCAACCCATGCACTTATGTCCTTTATCATTCAATGAAATAACATTTCAAACCATGCACTTATATTCTTTACCATTCAATAAAATAACATTTCAACCCATGCACTTATATTCTTTACCATTCAATAAAATTAAAGTTCAACCCATGCTTATTTGTCCTTTATCATTCAATAAAATAACATTTCAACCCATGCACTTATGTCCTTTACCATTCAATAAAATTAAAGTTCAACCCATGCTTATTTGTCCTTTATCATTCAATAAAATTAAAATTAACCCTTGCACTTATGTCCTTTACCATTCAATGAAATTAAAGTTCAACCCATGCTTATTTGTCCTTTATTATTCAATGAAATAACAGTTCAACCCATGCACTTATGTCCTTTATTCAAATGAAATTCAGTTTAACACATGCATGTCTTTCATCATACAATGAAATTACGGTTCAACTTACGCATAATACCAAAGAAAAGACTAACACAAAGAGAGTTTTCAATATTATATATACATTAGAGAAATCAATATTATGGATATTTGATTTGAGAGTCTAGTAATACCAAGACGTATTTTGTAGATAGTTATAAATCTAAGAGGAAAAAGAAATGAAATTGAGCTCGATAGAAATTCTTTTGAATATTAACAAGAGATGCGAGCATTAGAAAAAATTCTGATTTCTGAAATAAGGGAATGTGAGTATATTTTAGTGAAGGGAAAGTAACAACCATTGGATGCTTCATAAAGGTAACGTGAGAATCATTGAGAGTTACCAAAAGGAAAGTGAGTCCCACAGTGTGTTAACGAAACGGAACATGAGAACCGCTGGCTACTTAGTAAAGAGAAATAAAAAAAAAAAAAAAAAAACAACGGAGAAAAACTTAATTCAGGGAAGGATCGCCCAGTTAAGTTGCACTGACACGGAAAGCAATTTCCATATTTTATACATGTCCGTGGGGCCTCTTTGAAAGACAATAGCCGATCAGTGTGATCAAAATTTGGTCCGCACATAAATAAATTAATACATAAATAAATAAATAATGTTAAAAAAAAAACTACACGAAAAACTGCTATGTCTGTAAATAGATTTTTAAGACTGGCCCAACTAACTCGTGTTTGGCCCGCAAAACTCGATGCTCTGCGGCGACTTCTTTCGCATAGATCTAATTCCTGATAGATGCTCAGATATGGATCGGGTTCTAACAGCTTGCTTCTCGGGTTATTGATGGGGCGAGAGAGGCTCTTATAAATCATGCATTATATATATATATATATATATATATATATATATATATAATATATATATATATATATATATATATATATATATATAATATATATATATTATGATTATATCGCCGTTCACACCCTAGTGCCCTGACTTGGACGCCTCGGCTGCCTCTTGGATGTTTGCTGATAGTCTCCTCAACTGAGTTCTGTCTTCTGCTGTTGACCTCAGATGATCGAGGTTGTTCTTGGTTATGAATTTTAGCTCGCCAGCTGGTATGCTAATATGGTCTTTGTTGACATAAATATATATATATATATATATATATATATATATATATATATAATTTATGTAGACCCATTTATGTGTATATGTATATATGTATTTATGTATATTACTGGTTCCAAAACCAATAACATGTTTTCAGTTTTCGCCAAGAGAAATTCATCTCGTTGTAAATATTAGAGATCAAGTCCTTGTAGACATGAATGATGTAGGGTGGGGGGGCGGGAGGGGGGGGGAGGGTTATCCCGAGAGTTCTCTGCCCATGGACGTAAGGGAGTTAATTTGGAGCTCCAGACCAGATGGGAAGGGAAGAAGGGAGAGCCGAGACCAGGGGGGGGGGGGGGGGTGGGAGTCAACAAGGCCAGCACGCTCATGACCAGGAATCAGGGTTATCCCAATAATCTGTCTTACAGAGATTAACTAAAAAGCCGCTAACAGCAATATTCCAAGGTGAACAAATAAACTCACACACACACAAAGAGTGTGTGATCCACCAAAACGCCGAAGTAAGGAAAAGGCGCGGTTTTGGGGGGGGGGGGATGAATTCCTTACTTGGCATAAGATTGGGCATGAGCAGCTACCGCGACCGATCTATCACTGAAATTTCGTTAAATCATAGCAGAACAGTAATTCTTTTACTTCATCACTTTAGCACCGTTTTGTCAGTAGCTTTCAACAGTTAACAAGACAGAGATCAGTCCTCAAAAGCAAGGGTGTTCTTAGTACATCGAATTGATGCGACGACTTAAAATTTACGCCAAGTGTTGCAAGTAAACATAGCGCAGTACGCGGCGGGTCACGTGAGAAATAGTTTCTCTTCTGATTGGCTTAGATTGCTCAGAACCGTAGATGTCGTCATGGTTTTTCTGTCTAATAATGCTAGAGACAGAGAATCAGACAGACAGACAAAGAGAGAGAGAGAGAGAGAGAGAGAGAGAGAGAGAGAGAGAGAGAGAGAGAGATAGAGAGAGACAGAGAGAGACAGAGACAGAGACAGAGACAGAGACAGGGATAGACAGACAGACAAACAGACAGCCAGACGGACAGAAAAAAATGGAGTATGAGTTGAAAAGAGAGACATGAGAGACACATAGAGAGAGACAAAGACGGAGGAGAGATTCGTATCGTAACCTTATTCTATGGGATGCTACACGAAGACCAGCAGTAGCAGCAACAACAACAAAAACAACAACAACAATGACAACAACAACAACAACAACGACGACGACGACAACAACAACAACGACGACAACAACGACGACGACAACAGCAAAAACAGCAAGAAAAACAACAACGACGACAACAACACGACGACGACAATAACCACGACAACAACAACAACGACGACGACAGCAACAACAACAACACCAACAACAACAACAACAACAACAACAACAACAACAACAACAACGACGAGGACAAAAACAACAACAACAAAACGATGACGACGACGACGACGACAACAAAATCAACAACAACGACGAGAACAACAACAACAACAACAACAACAACAACAACAACAACAACAACAACAACAGCAACAATAACAACGACAACAACAACGACGAGAACAACAACAACAACAACAACAACAGCAACAATAACAACGACGACAACAACAACAACGACAACAACAACGGCGACGACAATAACAACATTAAAGAATAACAACAAAAACATCAACAACAACAGTAACAACAACTAAGAAACAACTACAGCCTCCTTATCTTGTTTAATCTAATCTAATAAGCCTCGCTGAAGTACTACATAGTCTCAAAACGTCTGTCCCGTAATGACGAGGTCACTGTACGCCGAGAGTCATTCCCCTCCCCCCCCCCCCCCTCTCTCTCTCTTTCTCTCTCTCTCTCTCTCTCTCTCTCTCTCTCTCTCTCTCTCTCTCTCTCTCTCTCTCTCTCTCTCTCCCTTCCTCTTGTGTAGAATCCCGAGCACATTATACGAAGTATGCCCGAGTATTTTGCAGGGGTTCTCAAAAAATTCCGTGTACCTTACACCAATTCCAAAATTATTCCAAGAACTTTACAAATCTGTTCCGATATAATTCTGAGCCCTACACGGGTTCGTTC
Organism: Elysia crispata; assembly: GCA_033675545.1. Taxonomy (NCBI): domain Eukaryota; kingdom Metazoa; phylum Mollusca; class Gastropoda; family Plakobranchidae; genus Elysia; species Elysia crispata. The sequence goes on along the minus strand of JAWDGP010003056.1, from coordinate 177,221 downwards.
CGAGCACTTTACACGAGTTCGTTCCGAGCCCTACACGGGTTCGTACAGAGTACTTTACACGAGTTCGTTCCGAGTACTTTACACGAGTTCGTTCCGAGTACATTACACGAGTTCGTTCCGAGTACATTACACGAGTTCGTTCCGAGTACTTTACACGAGTTCGTTCCGAGTACTTTACACGAGTTCGTTCCGAGTACATTACACGAGTTCGTTCCAAGTACTTTACACGAGTTCGTTCCGAGTACTTTACACGAGTTCGTCCCGAGTACTTTACACGAGTTCGTTCCGAGTACTTTACACGAGTTCGTCCCGAGTACTTTACACGAGTTCGTTCCGAGTACTTTACACGAGTTCGTTCCGAGTACTTTACACGAGTTCGTTCCGAGTACTTTACACGAGTTCGTCCCGAGTACTTTACACGAGTTCGTTCCGAGTACTTTACACGATTTCGTTCCGAGTATTTTACACGAGTTCGTTCCGAGTACATTACACGAGTTCGTTCGAGTACACGAGTTCGTTCCGAGTACTTTACACGATTTCGTTCCGAGTATTTTACACGAGTTCGTTCCGAGTACATTACACGAGTTCGTTCCGAGTACTTTACACGAGTTCGTTCCGAGTATTTTACACGAGTTCGTTCCGAGTACATTACACGAGTTCGTTCCGAGTACATTACACGAGTTCGTTCCGAGTACTTTACACGAGTTCGTTCCGAGTACATTACACGAGTTCGTTCCGAGTACATTACACGAGTTCGTTCCGAGTATTTTACACGAGTTCGTTCCGAGTACATTACACGAGTTCGTTCCGAGTACTTTACACGAGTTCGTTCCGAGTACATTACACGAGTTCGTTCCGAGTACATTACACGAGTTCGTTCCGAGTACATTACACGAGTTCGTTCCAAGTACATTACACGAGTTCGTTCCGAGTACATTACACGAGTTCGTTCCGAGTATTTTACACGAGTTCGTTCCGAGTACATTACACGAGTTCGTTCTGAGTATTTTACACGAGTTCGTTCCGAGTATTTTACACGAGTTCGTTCCGAGTATTTTACACGAGTTCGTTCTGAGTACATTACACGAGTTCGTTCCGAGTACATTACACGAGTTCGTTCCGAGTATTTTACACGAGTTCGTTCCGAGTACATTACACGAGTTCGTTCCGAGTACATTACACGAGTTCGTTCCGAGTATTTTACACGAGTTCGTTCCGAGTACATTACACGAGTTCGTTCCGAGTACATTACACGAGTTCGTTCCGAGTACATTACACGAGTTCGTTCCGAGTACTTTACACGAGTTCGTTCCGAGTACATTACACGAGTTCGTTCCGAGTACATTACACGAGTTCGTTCCGAGTATTTTACACGAGTTCGTTCCGAGTACATTACACGAGTTCGTTCCGAGTACATTACACGAGTTCGTTCCGAGTACTTTACACGAGTTCGTTCCGAGTACTTTACACGAGTTCGTTCCGAGTACTTTACACGAGTTCGTTCCGAGTATTTTACACGAGTTCGTTCCGAGTACATTACACGAGTTCGTTCCGAGTACTTTACACGAGTTCGTTCCGAGTATTTTACACGAGTTCGTTCCGAGTACATTACACGAGTTCGTTCCGAGTACATTACACGAGTTCGTTCCGAGTACATTACACGAGTTCGTTCCGAGTACATTACACGAGTTCGTTCCGAGTACATTACACGAGTTCGTTCCGAGTACATTACACGAGTTCGTTCCGAGTATTTTACACGAGTTCGTTCCGAGTACATTACACGAGTTCGTTCCGAGTACATTACACGAGTTCGTTCGAGTACACGAGTTCGTTCCGAGTACTTTACACGAGGTCTAAATTGATTCCGAGCCTTTTACACGAGTTCTAAAATTATCTCGACCAAAATTATTGCCTCACCACGTGTGTTCCAAAGTTTTTGTCCCTCCTCCCACCCCCTATCTATAATGATTTATTTCACGCGCCCTCATAATTCATAATTAGTGTTATTTGGATATTTTTGCGTATAATTGTATAAAGCAGGTATCTATCACGCGTCTGTTTCGCAATGTCACATCTTGCTTCCGCTTGCTGAAATTCTTGAGGTGAGTGAACGGAATTTATCGGCTTCAGATAAAGTGCAGCTTTTCTCATATTTATGGCGAGATTTTCCATCTATTGAATGGCAGAGCTCGGAAAAGTAAAAAAAGGTTCCCCCCACCTTTTTTTTTCCTTCTTTTTTTTTGGATTATGAAAAAAGAACTTTTCACGATATCCAAAATAACGTTTACATAATGAATTTATTTTTTTTTTTATTTTTTTTTACCTGAATGTGTTCGTTACTTTGAATTATTTACTGTTTTATTAGACTTCTATACGAGAGTTATAAACACAAGTAAGAGTTGTAAATGACTAGTGCGAGTAAAAGACTAGTGAGAGTTGTAAAAGTTTAGTAAGAGTTGTAAAAAAATTAGTGAGGGTTGTAAATGACTAGTGAGAGTTGTAAAAGACTAATGAGAGTTTTAAATAATAAGTGAGAGTTGTAAAAGACTATTAAGAGTTTTAAATAACTAGTGAGAGTTGTAAAAGACTAGTGAGAGTTTTAAACAACTAGTGAGAGTTGTAAATAATGAGTGAGAGTTGTAAATAATGAGTGAGAGTTGTAAAAGACTATTGAGAGTTGTAAATGACTAGTGAGAGTTGTAAAAGTTTAGTGAGAGTTGTAAATAACTAGTAGTGGTTATAAATAACTAGTGAGAGTTGTAAATAAATCGTGAGAGTTGTAAATAACTAGCGAGAGTTATAAATAGCTAGTGAGAGTTGTAAATAACTAATGAGAGTTATGAATAGCTAGTGAGAGTTGTAAATAACTAATGAGAGTTATAAATATCTAGTGAGAGTTGTAAATAACTAATGAGAGTTATAAATAGCTAGTGAGAGTTGTAAATAACTAGTGAGAGTTGTAAATAACTAGCGAGGGTTGTAAATAACTAGTAAGAGTTATAAATAACTAGCGAGAGTTGTAAATAACTGGCGAGAGTTGTAAATAACTGGCGAGAGTTGTAAATAACTAATGGGAGTTATAAATAACTAGTGAGAGGTGTAAATAAGTCGTGAGAGTTGTAAATAACTAGCGAGAGTTGTAAATAATTAGCGAGACTTATAAATAACTAGCGAGAGTTGTAAATAACTAGCGAGAGTTATTAACAACCAATGACAGTGATAAACAGCGCTATGGGCGGTACCTGAGAGTACCATAACAGTCCAAGTCATAAAAATTTTCTTCTGTTCCTGTTTAAAAAACAAAACCTTGGAATAAATTCAAAATGTCAGCATAACTTCTTTTCGAAAACTTTTATTTCAGTCAAGTGGGTAAAGATAGGTATTAGTTGAGAAAAGAAAAAGACAGCAACAAAAAGATGCTACTTTAAGAAATTCAACCCTCTCACCTGTGAATACAATGTTTTCAGAAAAGTGAATAATTCCGCATTAAAAAAAAAAGACTTGAAGGCGCGTGTGAACATAGGACGGTACTTTTCTCACGTTGCTTCGCTTCATCTGCCGACATATTTCTACAAAAGTAACCAGCTACTCCGTGTAGAACCTATCACCACGACTATCATGGAAATATTCACTGGTAGAACCTATTTTAACACGACTATCCTAGAAATTATTCACTGACAAATTCTATCAACACTACTATCCTGAAAATCATTGATTGGTAGAACCTATCAACACGACTAACATGGAAATCATTGATTGGTAGAACCTATCAAAACGACTATCATGGATATCATTCATTGGTAGAAACTATCAAAACGACTATCATGGATATCATTCGCTGGTAGAACCTATCATCATGACTATTATAGAAATCATTCACTAGTAGAATCTATCAACACGACTATTATAGAAAGTATTCACTGACAAAATCAATTAACACGACAATCATGGAAATCATTGATTGGCAGAACTTAACAACACGACTGTCATGGATATCATTCACTTTCTCTCTTGCTTTTTTTTATTTTGTCACCGTAGAAATCAAAGAGCCTCGTGTTTATGAGCTCCTTCTGTTATAAATAGAAAAGACTGGAATGATTTTAGATGTTCTATCCCTTTGTCGTTTGAGAACCGTCGTAAAAAAAATGATTTTACAAACAAACTACTGATGAAGTAAATCTTTTTGCGCCTTACCGAAAAAAAAAAAAAAAAAAATTTAAACCTAAATAAATTGCTTAAACCGACATGTGAAAACAGCAAGTGTCCACTCACCACACGTTCCCCTGCTCACTAGGTTACTCGGAGGTCGGTGATGTTAGTTGTTCCTAGGTTGATACACAAATCTCCACAGTAGATAGTTTGAAGATTCACTGAAAAAACAACAAAACTTTTTTATTCAATTTACTGTTTGTATCAGTACCTAAAAATAACTTTACCACAATTATTTTAAACAATACAAAAAAAAACCCAAACCAACCTCCATTTCTGTGTAGTATCTAAAAGGTTTTGCTCATAACAGCCGCTGGAAAACTTAGAAATGCAACAGAATAAAACCGGCGAGCATAATAATATTCAGGAAGGGAGGGCAATAAGGGAGATAACTACAGAGAGATAAGTACAAAACTGACTCCGCGTTACCTGTGTATTTACATATTAATAATATATGCACCGAAACTCATTTCAATTCTGTCGAAACAAAGGAGCAAAAACAAAACAAAACA
>JAWDGP010003056.1:157500-165000 GCA_033675545.1 Elysia crispata | reverse complement strand
TTTTCTGTAATTCATCTGAATTGGAAGTTTCGCTGGAATATATTTGCCATTTTATTGAGCTACCGAAACGCAGAATTTAGAAGGATAGTACGCGCAGTAACAACCATGACATAAAGTTTTATTTTTCCGGGTGGAAAACACATTAAATGCTTTAATAATAGAACAAAAAGAGGGTTGGGGTCGGAAGGAGAGAAAGAGGCAAAGGCAGACAAACTGGCAGCTGACAGAGAGAGAAAGAGAGACAGACAGAGAGAGGCAGAGAGAGATAAAGAAAGACAGAGAGACAGAGAGACAGAGAGACAGAGAGACAGAGAGAGATAGAGAAAGAGAGAGAGAGAGAGAGAGAGAGAGAGAGAGAGAGAGAGAGAGAGAGAGAGAGAGAGAGAGAGAGAGAGAGTTTACAAGTATTTTGGGAGGTGTCTAGCTATTAACCAAATTGACCTGCATCAAAAGCTGCGGAATGAGAAACCACACAGCAAGTCTAGACACGGTAACATCCACAACATTTGATGGGCCCACGGGAATTTTTTTTTCTGTAATTCATCTGAATTGGAAGTTTGCTGAAAGATGATGCGTAGTTGAAATAAAGCTTTATTTTAATGGTGGAAAACTCATTACATGCTGTAAAAATAAACAAAAACATTCAGCTAGGTCTCAAGATAGAAAGTTTTTTTTTCTTTTTCTTTTTCTTTTTTTTTTTTGGTTTTTGTTTGTTTTTGTTTTCTTTCTTTTTTTTTTTTAGTTGTCTCATAGACGCAGGATTATATATTTAGGTTTTTTTTTTCCATTTCTTGATGTGTTATTTTTATATTTTATTGTGTTTACTGCCTTCACTGAGACAATTATGGAATTGTTATTGTCTTCCGCATGGCGCTATGAATTATGAGTGATGAGAAAATAGAAGACCATAATGATGTTCATTTCTTCTTGATTTCCCCCGTCCGCCTTCCACCCCCCCCCCCCTCTCCTTGAATTCGCGTTTTTATTGCACCCATGCAGATGTCATTCCTAATTTTCTATTTCTTTGTTTCTTTGTTTGACTCTTTATGGCTATCTTATCTGTCAGATTTTTTTTCACTCTCAATTTATTTTTGTTTTCTGTCAGTCTGTCTCTCAGATTCTCTTTCTCCCTCTCTCTCTCTCTCTCTCTCTCTCTCTCTCTCTCTCTCTCTCTCTCTATCTCTCTCTTTCTCTCTCTTTCTCCCTCGATATATATATATATATATATGTATCTCTCTCTCTCTCTCTCTCTCTCTCTCTTTACCTCTCTCCCTCGCTATCTCTCTCTTCCTCTCTGTTATCTCTTCTCTTTCTCTCCACCAAACTTTTTTTTTTTAAATTACTTATTTTTATTACTATCCCAGTTACATAAATTTATATTTCTACCCGACTCTATCAAAATTCTCAACAACATCCTAATCATTATAAAGCCATCGCATCTATATTTTACCCTCATCAAAAGACATTCCCCTTCTTTCCTCATCAACTTTCCAACACCGCCTACCCACTCGTGACTTCCATCAACGGCTTCTCTCCAATAGACTCCGCCACTGACAAACCGCCGGACCTAACCCTACTGAACCCAACCCTCAAGGACAAACGGAGAATCCCGATTATATTTTTATCCATTCTTAGTCCGTGTACAGTTCCAAAGACTGATCGATTTTTGACATAAAGCGTGAAGATGAGTTCACAATCCGCGCCAAACAGTGCGGGAAAAACTGATCGCTGGGGTGGAAGGACTCATCAAAGTTCTATGTTTTGTTGTTCTCTTTTTTCGAACCGCCAGGGAAACGCTGTAATATTGGTGTTGCGAACGCCTGTCCCTGCCTTGACCGCTGGCGAAAAATTGCTCTTGCTACTCATTTTGCTTCTTTTATCTTTTTGTCTACGTTGACCGCCAGCGAAAAATTGCTCTTACTTTTTATTGTAGCTTTTTGTGTGCCTTCACCGGTATAAAGTCTGGTCGGTCCCTGTTTTATTTCATTTTTTTTTTTTTTTGTTTAGCCCTTCGCCAGTGAAGTCCAGACTGTTTATTATGGCCACATTATTTTGCTGTCTCTCTCTGTCGCTGTCTCTGTCTCGGTCTGTCTGTCTGACTCTTTTTTCCTGTCTCTCTCTCTCTCTCTCTCTCTCTCTCTCTCTCTCTCTGGCTCTCTTCCTCTCTTTCCTCACCACCCTATCTCTCTCTCTCTCTCTCTCTCTGGCTCTCTTCCTCTCTTTCCTCACCACCCTATCTCTCTCTCTCTCTCTCTCTCTCTCTCTCTCTCTGGCTCTCTTCCTCTCTTTCCTCACCACCCTATCTCTCTCTCTCTCTCTCTCTCTCTCTGGCTCTCTTCCTCTCTTTCCTCACCACCCTATCTCTCTCTCTCTCTCTCTCTCTCTCTCTCTGGCTCTCTTCCTCTCTTTCCTCACCACCCTATCTCTCTCTCTCTCTCTCTCTGGCTCTCTTCCTCTCTTTCCTCACCACCCTATCTCTCTCTCTCTCTCTCTGGCTCTCTTCCTCTCTTTCCTCACCACCCTATCTCTCTCTCTCTCTCTCTCTCTGGCTCTCTTCCTCTCTTTCCTCACCACCCTATCTCTCTATCTCTCTCTCTCTCTCTGACTCTCTCTCTCTCTCTCTCTCTGGCTCTCTTCCTCTCTTTCCTCACCACCCTATCTCTCTCTCTCTCTCTCTCTCTCTCTCTCTCTGGCTCTCTTCCTCTCTTTCCTCACCACCCTATCTCTCTCTCTCTCTCTCTCTCTCTCTGGCTCTCTTCCTCTCTTTCCTCACCACCCTATCTCTCTCTCTCTCTCTGGCTCTCTCTTCCTCTCTTTCCTCACCACCCTATCTCTCTCTCTCTCTCTCTCTCTCTGGCTCTCTTCCTCTCTTTCCTCACCACCCTATCTCTCTCTCTCTCTCTCTCTCTGGCTCTCTTCCTCTCTTTCCTCACCACGCTATCTCTATCTCTCTCTCTCTCTCTGGCTCTCTTCCTCTCTTTCCTCACCACCCTATCTCTCTCTCTCTCTCTCTCTCTCTCTGGCTCTCTTCCTCTCTTTCCTCACCACCCTATCTCTCTCTCTCTCTCTCTCTCTCTCTGGCTCTCTTCCTCTCTTTCCTCACCACCCTATCTCTCTCTCTCTCTCTCTCTGGCTCTCTTCCTCTCTTTCCTCACCACCCTATCTCTCTCTCTCTCTCTCTCTCTCTCTGGCTCTCTTCCTCTCTTTCCTCACCACCCTATCTCTCTCTCTCTCTCTCTCTCTCTCTGGCTCTCTTCCTCTCTTTCCTCACCACCCTATCTCTCTCTCTCTCTCTCTCTCTCTCTGGCTCTCTTCCTCTCTTTCCTCACCACCCTATCTCTCTCTCTCTCTCTTTCTCTCTCTCTCTGGCTCTCTTCCTCTCTTTCCTCACCACCCTATCTCTCTCTCTCTCTCTCTGGCTCTCTTCCTCTCTTTCCTCACCACCCTATCTCTCTCTCTCTCTCTCTCTCTCTGGCTCTCTTCCTCTCTTTCCTCACCACCCTATCTCTCTCTCTCTCTCTCTCTCTCTCTCTCTCTTACTCACTTTCATCCCCACTCTCTCTCTCTCTCTCTCTCTCTGGCTCTCTTCCTCTCTTTCCTCACCACCCTATCTCTCTCTCTCTCTCTCTCTCTCTCTCTGGCTCTCTTCCTCTCTTTCCTCACCACCCTATCTCTCTCTCTCTCTCTCTCTCTCTCTCTCTGGCTCTCTTCCTCTCTTTCCTCACCACCCTATCTCTCTCTCTCTCTCTCTCTCTGGCTCTCTTCCTCTCTTTCCTCACCACCCTATCTCTCTCTCTCTCTCTCTCTGGCTCTCTTCCTCTCTTTCCTCACCACCCTATCTCTCTATCTCTCTCTCTCTCTCTCTGACTCTCTTCCTCTCTCTCTCTCTGGCTCTCTTCCTCTCTTTCCTCACCACCCTATCTCTCTCTCTCTCTCTCTCTCTCTCTGGCTCTCTTCCTCTCTTTCCTCACCACCCTATCTCTCTCTCTCTCTCTCTCTCTCTGGCTCTCTTCCTCTCTTTCCTCACCACCCTATCTCTCTCTCTCTCTCTGGCTCTCTTCCTCTCTTTCCTCACCACCCTATCTCTCTCTCTCTCTCTCTCTCTCTCTCTCTCTCTCTCTCTTCCTCTCTTTCCTCACCACCCTATCTCTCTCTCTCTCTCTCTCTCTCTGGCTCTCTTCCTCTCTTTCCTCACCACGCTATCTCTCTCTCTCTCTCTCTCTCTCTCTCTCTCTGGCTCTCTTCCTCTCTTTCCTCACCACCCTATCTCTCTCTCTCTCTCTCTCTCTCTCTGGCTCTCTTCCTCTCTTTCCTCACCACCCTATCTCTCTCTCTCTCTCTCTCTCTGGCTCTCTTCCTCTCTTTCCTCACCACCCTATCTCTCTCTCTCTCTCTCTCTCTCTCTCTCTCTGGCTCTCTTCCTCTCTTTCCTCACCACCCTATCTCTCTCTCTCTCTCTCTCTCTCTCTCTGGCTCTCTTCCTCTCTTTCCTCACCACCCTATCTCTCTCTCTCTCTCTCTCTCTCTGGCTCTCTTCCTCTCTTTCCTCACCACCCTATCTCTCTCTCTCTCTCTCTCTCTCTCTCTCTCTCTCTCTGGCTCTCTTCCTCTCTTTCCTCACCACCCTATCTCTCTCTCTCTCTCTCTCTGTCTCTCTTCCTCTCTTTCCTCACCACCCTATCTCTCTCTCTCTCTCTCTCTCTCTCTCTCTCTCTCTCTCTCTCTGGCTCTCTTCCTCTCTTTCCTCACCACCCTATCTCTCTCTCTCTCTCTCTCTCTCTCTCTCTCTCTGGCTCTCTTCCTCTCTTTCCTCACCACCCTATCTCTCTCTCTCTCTCTCTCTCTCTCTCTCTCTCTCTCTCTTACTGTACGATACAAGACAACACGAACAGTTTGATATTTGTTGTTAAACTTCCTAGTTTTCTTCCCCTGAACTCCTCCTGACTGTCTGAATGTTTTGACACTGCCAAAACTTGACAACTAATGGATGTTTTGTTTTGCTCGTCGTAGCGTGAATCCATCACCACCACCCACACACACACACACACACCCCTGGCAAGAGAGAGAGAGAGAGAGAGAGAGAGAGAGAGAGAGAGAGAGAGAGAGAGAGAGAGAGAGAGAGAGAGAGAAATTTACTAAAATTATTTTTTTGCTACCATCTAAGTGCAAGACGGCATGCAGATCTCTTGATTGTTTCAGTTACCACGAGGTTCATCACTTTACGTAAGTGCATGACGGGATGAGTACGTACAAAAATAACATTGATTTTATCTGCTTTCTCTCTTGCTCTCTCTTTGTCTCTCTCTCTCTTTGTCTCTCTATCTTTCTCTCTCTCTCTCTATCTATTTATCTATCTATCTATCTCGCTTTATCTCTATTTATCTTATTTATGTATTTATCTCCCCCTTTCTCTCTCTCTCGATCTGTCCCTCTTTCTGTGTATCTATCTATCTATCTATCTATCTAGCTCTCTGGCTTTCGCTCTTTTCATCTCTCTTTCTCTTTTTGTCTTTCTATATCGATCTATTTCTATATCTGTCTCGTTCTCTCTTTCTCGCTCTTTATTCCGCTTTGGCTCTCTCGCTTTACCTCGTTTTCTCTCTATCTATTGATCTCTCTCTCTCTCTCTCTCTCTCTCTCTCTCTCTCTCTCTCTCTCTCTATTTCTCTCTTTAATCTACACAAGTTAAAATAATAACGATAGTTCTTGATTTTGGACGAATCCTTCATATAATACACACATCTCATAGTAGACTGTTCAATTTGATCCCGGACTGATATATTCAAACTAAATTGTTGTACCTGTTTCAAAAACAAAAAAAATTCTTTTTAAATCAACAAACTCAGGTAATCTTAAAATGTAGTAAATTTCACTCTTGAAAACGGCTATTGAAACCTACACGGAATGCAAAGCGATATTTATAGTATCAGTCATGATCTTTATGTAAGCGCTTCTTTTATCCTTCTCACAGCGATATCGGATTATCACATGTTTGACACCGTATCAAAAAACCAACGCGAAATAAAGGAATGTGTCGAGGACACTGTATGATCTCTCCCCAGATCAGAGAAAATGGAGCAAGGTTAAACCAGTTCACTAATAGAAGCCAAAAGTTCAAGGAAAAAATGTGAAGAGAAATATGAAAGGAAAAGCATGAAAGAAAGGTTAAAGGAAAAAAAAGCGCACGGCAGTAGAAAAATAATCCTAAGGGACAATCAGGACTTCAGGCACTAAGGTTAAAACTAACATCACCGTTTATTATTCTTATCATAAATAATTATGTTGCTTAACTCATTCAAATGAGTGTTTTTAAAAAGGCCAACCGTAATGGACCACATAAGCCTGACCACAGTCTGAGCAAAAAAAAAAAAACAATAAAAAAAAAACACCCATTAAGGGCAATATGAATCAAACCGGTCATGCACAGTCAGGGACCATTTCATATTGTTAGGGCCACGATGACAAAACGTCATTTGAGAACCCTTTTCTGGTGGGCCAAAGCTGCTCGATGAAACCAGAGAGGGTACGGACTATCCTCCACTATGACTAAACCATAGGGCGAGTGTAGAAACCAGAGAGGGTACGGACTATTCTCCACTATAACTAAACCATAGGGCGAGTGTAGAAACCAGAGAGGGTACGGACTATTCTCCACTATGACTAAACCATAGGGCGAGTGTAGAAACCAGAGAGGGTACGGACTATTCTCCACTATGACTAAACCATAGGGCGAGTGTAGAAACCAGAGAGGGTACGGACTATTCTCCACTATAACTAAACCATAGGGCGAGTGTAGAAACCAGAGAGGGTACGGACTATTCTCCACTATAACTAAACCATAGGGCGAGTGTAGAAACCAGAGAGGGTACGGACTATTCTCCACTATAACTAAACCATAGGGCGAGTGTAGAAACCAGAGAGGGTACGGACTATTCTCCACTATGACTAAACCATAGGGCGAGTGTAGAAACCAGAGAGGGTACGGACTATTCTCCACTATAACTAAACCATAGGGCGAGTGTATAAACCAGAGAGGGTACGGACTATTCTCCACTATGACTAAACCATAGGGCGAGTGTAGAAACCAGAGAGGGTACGGACTATTCTCCACTATGACTAAACCATAGGGCAAGTATAGAAACCAGAGAGGGTACGGACTATTCTCCACTATCACTAAACCATAGGGCGAGTGTATGAAACCAGGATCGACAACGCCGTTCGCTTCAGAGCCCGCCACGTCCCGGGTACGCGAGGCTACATAGTAGTTAAAGATGCACGCAATGACGAATGGGTGCTCTCTGTGTTTCTACGCTCTCTGAGTTCGGTTACTCGGTACCTAAGCACAAAACCAGCAGACAATTTAAAGAATGACAACTTTAGAAAGAAAAAAATTCAATTCTTCTAAAATGAAGCCGTCGGAGAAGCTCGGAAATATGGGCATTGTTCTAGTGCCTCACGTATGATTTTTGTAGTAGAATTTAAAGCGCCAGTCCCTAAGCT
>JAWDGP010003056.1:147500-152500 GCA_033675545.1 Elysia crispata | reverse complement strand
TGCGGTCAAGGCGACCTTCGGTGATGACGTCATGAACGGCCTGTTTCGCCACGAGTCGAACATTCGGTCACACTGACCAGATCAGAGCAGTGAGTGTGCCTGGCACCAACAGATCAGACAGGCGCAGTAGCTTCCAGGAATTCATAATCACGCCCGTCTTAAGGGCTAAACAACTTTATTGAGTCTTTCTAGACAACGGGGGGGGGGGGGACTAAGATTTTGAATCACAATACCTCTGCTAAAAAAAAAAAATCATGCTTTTAATCAGTGGAATCTGTGTCAGGTTGGCGAGGATTTGCAAGTGTTCAGAAACAGTAAATCTCTTGAGGTAAACGTCAAGATAGGCTAGCCGTAACACCAGCTCAATGTTAAAGGCAGTCTGACTTGACCGTAGTGCATTTAAAAAGAGAAGTTGATAAGGTTATACACCAGCCACTAGATTTAGCTCGACTCACCAACAGAGTTTCCAGTGCTATTATTTCATGGAGCTTCCGTGGCGCGTGCTTCGAGTCTGTCATTTGGAGAAAAGGACGGTAGAAGAATAAGCAGATAGATCTAGTATTTTTTTTTAATGAGGATAAAAGATGAAACATTTTTGTTTTAATTTGTGACGTCTAAATAGGAATTTTATGAATTAACCATCGGCCTATACTGTGAGTAGAAGTTCCCATGTGTAGCCGCACTCTTTACTGAAGGGACAGATGCGGGAGAGAGAAAGAGAAGAACAGGAAGACAAAGGAAAGAAGGCGAAAGAGAGGAAAACAGATAGACTCTCAAAATTATTTTTTTTTTGTTTCTCTTTCATTTTATTTTCAACTTCTTCTCTCTCTTTTCTTTTTTATCTTTCCCTAATCCCCTACCCCCCCCCCTTTTTTTTTCTTCTCTCTCTCTCTCTCTCTCTCTCTCTCTCTCTCTCTCTCCTTACCTCTCTTCTTTTTTCTCACTCACTTCATTACTCTCTCTTCTACTTTTCTTTATTTTTCTCTCTCTCTATCCCTCCCCGTCTTTGTCTGACTATCTGTCTCTCTGTCTCTGTCTCTCTCAGCCGATCTATCTTTCTCTGCCTCCCTTTCTCTGTCTCTGTGTCTGCCTGCTTGTCTGTCTGTCTGTCTCTCCCCATCTCCCCCACCCTCTCTCTCTCTCTCTCTCTCTCTCTCTCTCTCTCTCTCTGTCCCTCTGCCTGTCTCTCTCTCTCTCTCTCTCTCTCTCTCTCTCTCTCTCTCTCTCTGTCCCTCTCTCTCTCTGTCTCTACCTGAAAAATACAATAACATCATTTTTTATAATCGCTTTTCCTTGATAAATCAACACCGCCCCAGTGCGGAGAACCACACCCGCCATGGCTGCTGGATCAGGTCGGACCTGAAAGTCATTAACGTGAATGTTCGTACAGAACGCTCCCACAGGTCTGTCATCACCAGCCTCATGGAACGAGATAATACTCAGCTCATCTCCTTAGTTACTGCGCCGGCGAGCTTAGTGCTCTGAGCACTTCGGACATCAATAAATTATCTAGAGCGGCTGCCCATACGCCCTGAGATCATTGAACCTCACTCACGAGTAACATCTGTCTACCTATGCATCTATCTATGTATTTTGTCTTCCATCTATGTATCTTTTCAAACAGCTAATATGTCTATCTATCTGTCTGCCTATCTTTCTATCTATCTATCTACCTATCTATCAATTTATCTATCTATCTAAATATCTATCTATCTATCTATCTATCTATCTATCTATCTATCTATCTATTTATTTATCTGTCTATCTATCTATCTTATCATATATTATCTACTCAATTAACATTTTATCTATCTATCTACCCACCCATTTCTCTGACTTTCTATCTATCTAAAATATCTATTTCTCTACTTATCTTTCTATCAATCAATTTTTCTATCTATCTATCTATCATGCTTATGTCACTGCTGAAATCTCAGTCTGTCTGCCTGCCTGTCTGTCTATCTGTCTGTCTATCTGTCTGTCTGTGTCTGTCTGTCTGTCTGTATGTCTGTCTGTCTGTCTGATTGTCTCTCTCTGTCTGCTTCTCATCCATCGATTTATTATCTTTTCCTTGACGCTATCAATTTATCTAGCCTGTTTCCCCCCACATCAAGCTGAGTGATGTTAAGATCAGAGAGTGGGCTTGAAACTTTTTTCATTCAATAAATCAATCACCAAGCAACTACTCAACCATGCAAAGTTTGTTTATGGTCACATTAAAAGAATAATTATTTTCACTCTACTTCGTGCGCAATGTAATTGTTCTTGTTCTTGTTCTTGTTCTTCTTGTTGTTCTTGTTCTTGTTCTTGTTCTTATTCTTGTTCTTCTTGTTCTTCTTCTTCTTCTTCTTCTTCTTCTTCTTCTTCTTCTTCTTCTTCTTCTTCTTCTTCTTCTTCTTCTTCTTCTTCTTCTTCTTCTTCTTCTTCTTCTTCTTCTTCTTCTTCTTCTTCTTCTTCTTCTTCTTCTTCTTCTTCTTCTTCTTCTTCTTCTTCTTCTTCTTCTTCTTCTTCTTATTATTATTATTATTATTATTATTATTATTATTATTATTATTATTGTTGTTGTTGTTGTTGTTGTTGTTGTTGTTGTTGTTGTTGTTGTTGTTGTTGTTGTTGTTGTTATTGTTATTATTGTTATTGTTATTATTATTATTATTATTATTATTATTATTATTATTATTATTATTATTATTATTATTATTATTATTATTATTATTATTATTATTATTATTATTATTATTATTATTATTATTATTATTATTATTATTATTATTATTATTATTATTATTATTATTATTATTATTATTATTATTATTTTCCCTTCTTTGTTTTTGTTTTATGTTATTGTTGTTGTTGGTGTTATTGTTGTGTGTTCTTGTGGTGGTTGTTGTTGTTGTTGTTGTTGTTGTTGTTGTTGTTGTTGTTGGTTTTGCATGGTTGCTAGTTGATGATCGTGGTTCATCATTGCATAATGTCATCGAGGTTCTGTTTGAGAGGTTGGAGGCATCTTTAAGATCCAAACTGTATGAATAGTTGTAGAACCCACGCATAAAGCACTGACGCACAAAAAAATGTTTTATTCTTTTATCCCACTCTTAGAAGAAATAGACTAAAAAATATAGCGTACTAAAACAAAGAAGAAATATTTGTCATCATTTTACTTACTTTCAACGGTTTTTCTATTAGTTTTACCTCACCAAAGTTTCTCATAGAGTTTAATATACTGAAACACAAACTTTCAGTTCTCAACGTCTATTCGTAAGAAATGTGATCAGTGCAATATACAGACTAAAACTCATTTATGCTATAAATAATAAATGGAACATTAGGAAGTAAATCTTTCGAAGTTGCCTCTTGTCTGGTTTTGTTTTCCCCTGGTTTTCTGTTGATTCTTAGTTTAGTAATGACCGATCAAGGGACGTTACTCCTAAGCTTCGGCCCATGAGAGTTATTCTGTTTTGACTGGGTAAGGGAGAAAACCGTTACTATTATGTTTCTTTTCATGTACAGTAACAATCAGTTAGCAGTATTTTGATTATTTGTTTTTAACTGAGGAATTCTGACCGCAACACTCTACTTTACTGTACCACACGACACGTATTTCCACAAGAAGCTGAATAACAGCCACAGGAAAAAATATAATTCAATTTTTTTACGGATTTGTGAAAGTCTTTCTCACTCCAGTCATATGATCATCTTGGTCAGCCTCAGCGAGGAATCTTTGTCGGTTCCTGCTCTGATCTAGCCTGGTGACATCATCAGTGTACCTGGACACGATAGTGCGATGTACTCCTCGTGCTAGCTTCTGACGGCGCGACCCTCAAGAGCCAGACTGATCTAAGTCCCTCCAGGCTTGACCCAGGCTCGGGCAGCTCTAACACTAACCGATTTTTGTCTGTCGTTTAGATCAGTCTAACCTGGAGATTGAATTGACCTGCGTAATTATCTTTCATTGACCTTAATATGTGGATGGCCGGCTACGCATGTAGTAAGTAACTGGATGTGGATGTGGATGTCGATAAGATAATGCGCTTAGCAACGAGAAATGGAGTTGAGAAATTAAATCTGTCAATACGAAAGCAGGGTGAAAATTGTGACGTCACTACTGGTTCTAAACACGCTGGGAGAAAATACAGGCCAAGTCACCGAAGTGGAAAAACTTTCGCATGTTAAGAGTTATAGTGATCTATTTCTATTAAGTGTTAAGCATAGTTAGGACAGAATTGTGCTCAGTACGTACTTATAATTCAGCCTACAGGCCTACACAACAAAAATTTCTAACTATCCAACTCTGCCAAAAAGTTAAAGCATTTAGATCACAGCTCCACTTACTACAAAGGTTATTTTATTTCGGCTTGTTCCTTGGGAAGCCTCGGCGAGACCTAAATTAGCTCTTAGCTGCTTTAGTTGTTACAGCAACACACCAGTTTTATTCTCTCCAAATAGCACCCAGATGGTGAGAGACTTCCCACAGTTCATTATGACAAACTCGTCTCAGATATCCAATGCTCTGTCTTCGAGTGACAAATAATAAATTACTTAAAACCAGAAACTGAGCGTTGTTAAGGAAAGGAAATGTCGCAGGGTTTTTGTTTAACTCCAAATTATAGCCATGTTAATACGGAAGGGCCGTTGGCGTGAAATCAGTTGAACCTTTCAACTGTGAGGTTCTTGATTTGCGCTTCGGGTATTAATAAGAATAGTTTACTAATTTTGGACAATCTTAATCTCTAAAGATTCTTTTGGAAACTTTCATTATCAATGTTGATTTAAACAATGAGGCAGCAAAGAACTCCCGCAAGGCAGTGCACTTTGGTGCACTTAATGCAAAGATCCACAGTTTTCTCATAAGCAAATTTAAAAGGATATTAAAGACAGATTGGGAAAGTACAGAGTTGGTCGATATTCCTTATTGAACCTTTCACCCCTGAGGTTGACATGCATTTCGGAAACTAATTGTGATGAATTGCCCATCTCTAGCTGTTGTTAATGACCATTTT
>JAWDGP010003056.1:135000-142500 GCA_033675545.1 Elysia crispata | reverse complement strand
TTTCACACCTCAGCAACAAAAGTTGTAAAACCTTCGCCAATTTCTCTGTCGGGAAATAAGACATCGTGTGTGTGTGTGTGTGTGTGTGTGTAATGCGAGCGTTCCTCGTTAACTTCTTTATATTTCTTGTTGAGTTGAGCTTCTGTGGCTCTAATTAAACCTAATGAACGACCGATATTTGCCAAATTAATGTAAACTCAGCTGGAACGAATCGTAAACCTATGAGGAAAAGTTTAAAGTAAACCCGAACTTCACGCCTCCTCCAGTTTGAAAAAAAAAAACAAAATAAAACCTCCAGCCGGATTACGCAAACTCTTTCGAAATTTCTGGATTCACTCAAGGGTGGTTAATGTGATATTAATTATATGAAAAATTAGAAAAAAAAGAAGAAAGAAAGAAAGAAAAAGGAAAAGGGAAGAAAACATGTCTCTTACCTTTTCTCGTCATAATTTCTTGGAAGGAAAGATAATAATTATGTCTTCAAATTTCTTTTTTCTTGCTTTGAAACTCTTCTTCGTGATTTTGTTGTTGTTGTGTCTGCTGCTGGTAGTAGTAATTCTTTACTAATACCACCTCTTAATCTAGATAGAAGCAGCATTTGAAATACTTTTTCACTGTTCCACTGATCTTCTTGAAATGATTACCAATCGGAAACTTCTGCCCCTTTTATACCACCTGCTTCGCTATATTGCCTGCAATGCCTTAACACTAGGGCAAACACAGTTTGGTCTTCTTCGTTACCTCAACTTTTCAATTCACATAATGGTTTGTTTCGCGACCTCAACATGCCTAGAAAACCTCGCACGGGGAAAGACTGGAGCTCTCCGTCGAGCCAGGGCAGGGTTCTTTGTACGAAACTCCACCCCAGCACGAAATAACCCGAGCGGGGGTTGAACTCAAACCATCTACATTCTCAATCTGGCGCTCTCACGCTCCGTTTTGTCCTTCTGAGGTCGAAGGTACAAGCCATTCACCTAGAATAGAGCTGTTCCCTTCCAACACATCAATAAAACCATCATAAAAATAACAATAATAAAAATAATATCCGCACGTGAGTGTTCTGTGAGGTAAAAACACGGACACGTGATCAATAAAGCAATCAATTTATTTTCCCAGACTATTTGGTTCTGACCGAGTTCACTCGTACCGAAGTTGAGTCAAGGCGTACTCGAGATTTTACCAGAAGTTCGCTTTGGGCGAGAAATGAACATTCTGAAACGCGAAATAAAAATAGGCGTATAATATTTACCTACATGTCTAGACTTGGTTTCATTATAATCATGTTGAATTTCGGTCGTTCTGCTGTTGGGAAACTTCGCATAAAGTCGATGTAAAACGGACGGGGTAGAGTTCTAAAAGACACCGATGGAAACTTAACGAGGTGACATGGTTGTTTTCTTACTTTTCATCTTTGATTATAATTCTCAATTAAAAGTTGAGCGGTAGGAATAAATAGCCTGGGAGAAACAGAAAGGCAAGCCAATGGAAATAAAAAGATAAAGGTAAACACAGAACAGACAGAAGCAGATAGAGATATGGAAATGAGATTTGCGAATGTGTGAGGACGAAAGAGTTTGTGTGAAAGAGAAATTGAGAGAGAGTGAGATAGATAGATAGATAGATAGATAGATAGATAGATCGGAGAGAAAGACAGAGAGAGAGAGGAAAAGAGAGAGACAGAGAGAGAGAGATTGATAGATATATAGATGGGAGAGAAAGACAGAGAGAGAGAGAGAGAGATAGATTGATAGATAGATAGATAGATAGATAGATAGATCGGAGAGAAAGACAGAGAGAGAGGAAAAGAGAGAGACAGAGAGAGAGAGATTGATAGATATATAGATGGGAGAGAAAGACAGAGAGAGAGAGAGAGATAGATTGATAGATAGATAGATGGGAGAGAAAGACAGACAGAAAGAGAGAGAGATAGATTGGTAGATATATAGATGGGAGAGAACGACAGAGAGAGAGAGAGAGACAGACAGACAGAGAGAGAGAGAGCGAAAAAGGGACAGAGACAGAGAGAAAGAGAGAGAGAGAGAGAGAGAGAGAGAGAGAGAGAGAGAAGAAGAAGAGGTAGAAAGAGAGAAAGAGAAGTAGAGAGAGAGGGAGAGCGAGAAAGAGACAGAGACAGAGAGAAAGAGAGGTAGAGAGAGAGAGAGGGCGAGAAAGAGACACAGAGAAACAGATAAAGAGAGAGAGGGAGAGCGAGAAAGAGACAACGACAGAGTAAAGAGCGAGAGAGGGAGAACGACAAAGAGACGGAGACAGAGAGAAAAAGAGAGAAAGAGAGAGAGAGAGAAAACAACAGAGACAAGAGAGAAAGAGAGAGACCAATTTTAAGCCTTGTGGGTAAAGCAATTTAGCGCAGTGGAGGGGAGATAAGTCATTCGGCCAATCTGATGAAAACACACGATAGTGCTAGGCTGCAGGGTTTGGGACGAATTACTTCCTGGTTGGGGGGGGGGGGGGGGGGGGGGAGGAGGAAGGGAGAGACAGAGGGAAAGAGAGCTTCCGCCTGTGGTATCTCATCAGGTGCATCCTTGCCGTATCATTCTGACTTGGAGAAACAGAGACAGAGAGAGAAAGAGAGCGAGAGAGAGAAGGAAAAAGAGAGTCATAGAGAGGAAATAGAGATAGAGAAAGACAGAGAAAGACAGGGAGAGACAGAGAGTGAGGGGAGATATAGTATCAACCTATCACGACGTAGCTCTGCTATATCATTTCAAGAAAGACTTAGAGAAACAGAGAGACAGAGAGAAAGAGAGAGACAGAGAGAGTCAGAGAGACAGAGAGAAAGAGAGAGAGAGTCAGAGAGACAGAGAGAAAGAGAGAGAGTCAGAGAGATAGAGAGACAGAGAGTCAGAGAGACAGAGAGAAAGAGAGAGAGTCAGAGAGATAGAGAGACAGAGAAAAAGAGAGAGAGAGTCAGAGAGACAGAGGGACAGAGAGAAAGAGAGAGAGTCAGAGAGACAGAGAGTGAGGGGAGACATATATCAACCTATCACGACGTAGCTCTGCTATATCATTTCAAGAAAGACTTAGAGAAACAGAGAGAGAGAGTCAGAGAGATAGAGAGACAGACAGAAAGAGACAGAGAGTCAGAGAGACAGAGAGAAAGAGAGAGAGTCAGAGAGATAGAGAGACAGAGAGAAAGAGAGAGAGAGTCAGAGAGACAGAGAGACAGAGAGAAAGAGAGAGAGTCAGAGAGACAGAGAGTGAGGGGAGACATATATCAACCTATCACGACGTAGCTCTGCTATATCATTTCAAGAAAGACTTAGAGAAACAGAGAGACAGAGAGAAAGAGAGAGAGACAAAGTCAGAAAGATAGAGAGATAGAAAGAGAGATACTTTTAAACTATCATATCATATCATATCATATCACACGCATATCTGCTAAATCATATTAATAAAAACTTGGAGATATACTGAGAAAGAAAGAGAGAGAGAGAGAGAGAGAGAGAGAGAGAGAGAGAGAGAGACAGAGACAGAGACAGAGACAGAGACAGAGACAGAGAGACAGAGACAGGGAGACAGAGAGACAGAGGGGGAGAGAGACAGAGACAGAGAGACAGAGAGAGACAGAGAGACAGAGACAGGGAGAAAGAGAGACAGAGGGGGGGAGAGACAGAGACAGAGAGACAGAGAGAAAGGGGAGAGGCGGCGGTAAAAAAAGAAAAAAAAAAACTTTGAGAGAGTAAGAAGAAAATTGCGAAGAAAGCATGATTGTAAAAAAATGAAGATGAGAGGTAGAGCCTGAGAGAGAGGGAAAAGAGATTGCTTAAAAAGAGAGGTAATATAAGGTGGATTTCCTAATATAAATTTTTCACAACAAAGAAAATAAAAAGCCCAAAAAATTAATGTTTGAACGTGATCACACCCTCTCCGATCTGAGGTATAAAGAAGAGGAGGCATCTGGTCAGATATACGATAGACCCTAACTAAGGTCGGACAGCTGGTGTTATCTGGTCAGATATACGATAGACCCTAACTAAGGTCGGACAGCTGGTGTTATCTGGTCAGATATACGATAGACCCTAACTAAGGTCGGACAGCTGGTGTTATCTGGTCAGATATACGATAGACCCTAACTAAGGTCGGACAGCTGGTGTTATCTGGTCAGATATACGATAGACCCTAACTAAGGTCGGACAGCTGGTGTTATCTGGTCAGATATACGATAGACCCTAACTAAGGTCGGACAGCTGGTGTTATCTGGTCAGATATACGATAGACCCTAACTAAGGTCGGACAGCTGGTGTTATCTGGTCAGATATACGATAGACCCTAACTAAGGTCGGACAGCTGGTGTTATCTGGTCAGATATACGATAGACCCTAACTAAGGTCGGACAGCTGGTGTTATCTGGTCAGATATACGATAGACCCTAACTAAGGTCGGACAGCTGGTGTTATCTGGTCAGATATACGATAGACCCTAACTAAGGTCGGACAGCTGGTGTTATCTGGTCAGATATACGATAGACCCTAACTAAGGTCGGACAGCTGGTGTTATCTGGTCAGATATACGATAGACCCTAACTAAGGTCGGACAGCTGGTGTTATCTGGTCAGATATACGATAGACCCTAACTAAGGTCGGACAGCTGGTGTTATCTGGTCAGATATACGATAGACTGGTCGATCTAACTAAGGTCGAACAGCTGGTGTTATCTGGTCAGATATACGATAGACCCTAACTAAGGTCGGACAGCTGGTGTTATCTGGTCAGATATACGATAGACCCTAACTAAGGTCGGACAGCTGGTGTTATCTGGTCAGATATACGATAGACCCTAACTAAGGTCGGACAGCTGGTGTTATCTGGTCAGATATACGATAGACCCTAACTAAGGTCGGACAGCTGGTGTTATCTGGTCAGATATACGATAGACCCTAACTAAGGTCGGACAGCTGGTGTTAAAGGCAGATCAAGTCCATCTAATTCTTTCTGATGCTGACCAATCTTGCCTACTGCACTGACACACACACACACACGCATAAATACGCACATAAATATGTTAATTTGGTCATATTTCTTCTTTGTCCGATCGGTCTTTGACGAGATATCTTAGAAATAGGTGGATTTCTTTCGTTATTTAGAGCACCAGTCTTCAAACCCTCAGAATTAAAGAATAGGGAGATTTGGGGAGTAGGGGGGGGGGGGGAGCAAATTGTTTGTTTTGAATCCTCGTCTCCTAATCCAATCTCCTTCCCCACCCTGTGACTTTCAAAGGCATGCACGAACCCGCTATTGTAAAGTTCATTTTTTTCTTTAGTAACGTATTTCTTATTCTGTTAATCGATTAAGCATTGCGATATGTCGTATGCGGTATCCAAAGACAGAAATTACTCCGCCGACCTAGCTACTAAGATACCGTGCATGAAGAATTAGTTGCTGCTTTTGTGGATGTGACGGGGTTGGAGATAAAGTGACAAATCTGTGGCTGAAGCAGAGGAAGTCATCAGCATTGTTCTTGCCCCGAACTCTGCAGATGAGCCACACCATCATTCTGATTGGATTAGAGACCACACCAGTTGGACGTTTTCTGCTCGATGAAGTAATTGGTTTGAGGGATTGGCTGAATGTGTGTCCCTTTGAGTGTCTGTCTGTGGTGTTTATTACAGAGAACGGAGGAAAAGAAGAGAGCTCGGGGGTGGAGTGGGACGGGTTAGAAAACCATCACTGGTTATTTGATTATCTAGCATGAAGCCTCTGCAAGGTCAGCACAGCAGGGCGGCTAATGGGGTCGCCTGATTCAGGAGGTAGCAGCTGTGGGGAGAGAGAGAGAGAGAGAGAGAGAGAGAGAGAGAGAGAGAGAGAGAGAGAGAGAGAGAGAGAGAGCAAGCATTTGTCAGGCTCAGAGAAGATGAGGAGAGAGAGAGAGGATGAGGTCGAAATCTCGTTTATCCAAAGGGCGGAAAGATCAGAAAACATGGTGAGGCGCAAAGTGTTTTACTGAGGACAGAGGAAAGTCGAAATGATAGGAGAAGTTCATTATCAACCATTATAGTACCAGGAAATGGTGATAGCCCCAACCACGTGTACTGGGCTCAAAACGGGTTTGAACATAATTATGTTGATAAGCCAACCACATGTACTGAGCTCGAAACGGGTGTGAACATATAATGATAGCCCCAACCACATGTACTGAGCTCAAAACGGGTGTGAACATATGATGATAGCCCCAACCACATGTACTGAGCTCAAAACGGGTGTGAACATATGATGATAGCCCCAACCACATGTACTGAGCTCAAAACGGGTGTGAACATATGATGATAACCCCAACCACATGTACTGAGCTCAAAACGGGTGTGAACATATGATGATAGCCCCAACCACATGTACTGAGCTCAAAACGGGTGTGAACATATGATGATAGCCCCAACCACATGTACTGAGCTCAAAACGGGTGTAAATATAGTAATAGCCCCAACCACATGTACTGGGCTCAAAACGGGTGTGAATATAGTAATAACCCCAACCACATGTACTGAGCTCAAAACGGGTGTGAACATATGATGATAGCCCCAACCACATGTATAGGCTCAACCACATGTACTGGGCTCAAAACGGGTGTGAACATAGCCCGAGCCACATGTACTGAGCTCAAAACGGGTGTGAATATATGGTAATAGCCCCAACCACATATACTGGGCTCAAAACGGGTGTGAACATAGCCCGAGCCACATGTACTGGGCTCAAAACGGGTGTGAACATATGATGATAGCCCCAACCACATGTATAGCCCCAACCACATGTACTGGGCTCAAAACGGGTGTGAACATAGCCCGAGCCACATGTACTGGGCTCAAAACGGGTGTGAATATAGTAATAGTCCCAACCACATGTTCTGAGCTCAAAACGGGTGTGAACATAACGGTGATAAGCCAACCACGTATTCTGAACTAAGCACAGAACGAAACTGAACAGGTGGTGATGGCCAAACAACATTTGCGGATCACAGCTGATGAATTTTTGCTACACCCGACACCGTAATTTTGACTCATCCACAAAGCACAGAGTTTCGAGCAGTGTAAAGCATGAGAGGTAAGACTCCCCACTCGTTTAATGGGAACTCTGTTACAGGAGCTAATGATGAGAAACTGTACAAAATTAAGAGTAGCGATCTGGAGTGTTTTATCGCGTTGTTGATGTCTCTCGTTTCACGAAGTCTCGATGTGGGTGGGCGAGAAAAAGGGAGGTAAAGAGAGAGAGAGAGAGAGAGAGAGAGAGAGAGAGAGAGAGAGAGAGAGAGAGAGAGAGAGAGTGAGAGAAAGAGAGAGAAAGAGAGGGAGAAAAAGAGGGAGAAAAAGAGAGAGAGATAAAGAGAGAGAGACAGAGAAAGAAAGATGAAAAGAGAGATAAAGAGAGAGAGAAAGAGAGAGAGTCACAGAAAGAGAAAGAAAAAGAGAGATAAAAGAGAGAGAGAAAGAGAGAGAGAGAAAGAGAAGGAAAAAGAGAGAAAGAGGGAGAGATAAAGAATAAGAGGGAG
>JAWDGP010003056.1:117500-125000 GCA_033675545.1 Elysia crispata | reverse complement strand
AACAATTTTATTTCTATTTCATCGCTACATTCCCAAATCTAAATGATTTGGCAAGAATATTTGCTCGATAAGTGAAACTCGTTAATTGATGTGTTTTTTTTTTGTTTCATGTTCTTTTAGAACTTCAGAATACATGGTAAAAGTATAATCTTTCTAAGAGGGTTTTAAAGATTTAAATAAAAATTATGAAAATTAAAGAAAAAAAAAATTAAAAAAAAAAACCAACAAAAAAAACCCAAGAAACTTATGACAAGATTTGATAAGACCTGCTAGGCACGCGCTCTCAATATCCAAGGCAGCAGAGCTTTCTTATCAGACATTTCTAAAACACGAGCGAAATAATATTAATTTACAAATTTTCATCTCGTGGAAGAATTCATTTCGGTTTGACGGGGTAAGAACATGTATCTTATACGAAAGTTTTGGTTTTTTGGTGGTGAACGGCCTCCATTCTCTTTCGAAGCTAGAGGTCGGTTCTCTAGCGTGTTGAGTGTACAAAAATAATTCCCCCTCCCCCCGCCGAGGAATGATGGATTGTAAACCAGAGACGCAAAGAAGACCTTCTCCGGCAGCTCCTCTCTACACACACACACACACACACACACCAATAAACAGACGAACTCACACAAACTCACATACCAACACACGCACACCAGTACATACATCAACACTCACACATACCAACACACATCGACGCACACACCAACGCTCACCAACACACCCACACCCACACGGACAAATACCCCTGCTGTCCACACCCATGTCTTTTTGTTCTTGGCCCCAAGACCTGGTCCAGTTTATCCAGATAAGTGGAGTGGAGTGCAAGACACTTCAGGGGGAGAAGATTGACCTCCGTGGTTCTCTCTAGCTCTGAGCTCTAAGCTCTAAGTTCATTCTCGTGCCGAGGTGCTAGCTGAGACATCCCCGTGAATCAAGACATTCTCGTGCCGAGGTGCTAGCTGAGACATCCCCGTGAATCAAGACATTCTCGTGCCGAGGTGCTAGCTGAGACATCCCCGTGAATCAAGACATTCTCGTGCCGAGGTGCTAGCTGAGACATCCCCGTGAATCAAGACATTCTCGTGCCGAGGTGCTAGCTGAGACATCCCCGTGAATCAAGACATTCTCGTGCCGAGGTGCTAGCTGAGACATCCCCGTGAATCAAGACATTCTCGTGCCGAGGTGCTAGCTGAGACATCCCCGTGAATCAAGACATTCTCGTGCCGAGGTGCTAGCTGAGACATCCCCGTGAATCAAGACATTCTCGTGCCGAGGTGCTAGCTGAGACATCCCCGTGAATCAAGACATTCTCGTGCCGAGGTGCTAGCTGAGACATCCCCGTGAATCAAGACATTCTCGTGCCGAGGTGCTAGCTGAGACATCCCCGTGAATCAAGACATTCTCGTGCCGAGGTGCTAGCTGAGACATCCCCGTGAATCAAGACATTCTCGTGCCGAGGTGCTAGCTGAGACATCCCCGTGAATCAAGACATTCTCGTGCCGAGGTGCTAGCTGAGACATCCCCGTGAATCAAGACATTCTCGTGCCGAGGTGCTAGCTGAGACATCCCCGTGAATCAAGACATTCTCGTGCCGAGGTGCTAGCTGAGACATCCCCGTGAATCAAGACATTCTCGTGCCGAGGTGCTAGCTGAGACATCCCCGTGAATCAAGACATTCTCGTGCCGAGGTGCTAGCTGAGACATCCCCGTGAATCAAGACATTCTCGTGTCGAGGTGCTAGCTGAGACATCCCCGTGAATCAAGACATTCTCGTGTCGAGGTGCTAGCTGAGACATCCCCGTGAATCAAGACATTCTCGTGTCGAGGTGCTAGCTGAGACATCCCCGTGAATCAAGACATTCTCGTGTCGAGGTGCTAGCTGAGACATCCCCGTGAATCAAGACATTCTCGTGTCGAGGTGCTAGCTGAGACATCCCCGTGAATCAAGATTCCTGACACATCATCACATCGATCTACACCGGCCTAACAGGTGGACACGCTGTTGTCCGGAGACCGATGACTTGTTGACCATCAGACCAGAAGGAACACGCGAAACTTAAACTAAAAGGAATCGCTACCAGAAGATAAGTTCTCATCTGAATTAACTATAGAACATTCTCCTGTACGGAGCCTTAACACGTCTTGAAGAAGTACCAAAATGTGCTGTAAATATTTACAAACCAAGCCTTGCATTTTAGTTAATAAGCCATGAGAATACCGCTCATGGTGGACTGGGCGTGCGAAAATCACTCCCATTTTCTCACTAAATGAATTATTAGATTATAAGCAGAGAGAAGTTGTATCTTCAAAGATGTCGTGGAGCATTTAGTGCCTCGATATTAGTTATGTGATGGGATGAAGCTGCATTTTAACCACACATCTCTGTCCGGCCGGTGGAATTTTTATTGACATCTGGATCGATATCTACGTCATGAGTAACGGACGGGCTACTGCAGCCAGCCTTAGAATAACATATCAGATTTCTATGGTTTGCCCTTAAAAATTAGGAAAAAAAATAGTTGGCTCGGTCTATTCTGTCCTACATTGAGAGAAAGTACGCATGTTAGAAACAAAAAAAAAGCCGTGATAGCAATGACAACTGTGAATAATGGCAAGCTAGATACAGAAACTATACCAGTTTCAATAGCCAAGGTTGTAGGGTGAGATATATCAGTACATACAGATAATACAGCATGCGTTCACAATGAGAAATAAAGCTGAATCTTGGCTGAGATGGATCACTAGATTTAGATTGTAGATTTAGATAACACAGCAGCAAGAGAATTAGTTTAATTAGGCCAAGGTAAACTTGTAGACACGGAGGAGTAACATCAAAGTATGGAGAGGTACACTCAAGATACAGAAACCGCAGCAGTAATATCATTGTAGGGAGAGGTACATTCAAGACACAATAACCGCAGCAGTAATATCATTGTAGGGAGAGGTACATTCAAGACACAATAACCGCAGCAGTAATATCATTGTAGGGAGAGGTACATTCAAGACACAATAACCGCAGCAGTAATATCATTGAAGGGAGAGGTACGCTCAAGATACAGAAACCGCAGCAGTAACATCTATGTAAGGAGAGGTACACTCATCAACAGTATTCGTAAATATTCAGAGAGAAAAATCATCTGTAAATATTGCAAGTCCAGCAGCTTCAGCGATCTCGAATGGAAAAGGGAAAAAAAAAACTCTCGACGACGACTGGAAAATCCAAAATCCATCTCGTATTCTCATGGCCTTGATAGACCTAAAACGAAGCTTTTTTTTTCAAAAAAACTCTCTCGACGACTGGAAAATCCAATATCCATCTCGTATTCTCATGGCCTTGATCGATGGAAATAACCCTTTCTTATCCTCATAGCACTCGATGGACACTAAGATTAGATTGAGAGCACTGGGCAGCCGTCCATTTTCTTTGACTGCCGTTGCTGCTTTTGTTTTTGTTGTTGCTGTTTTTTCAAGAAAAAACCGACCTGTATCAAATGACATTAGCCCCGTTCAGAAAAGTTAATGCGGGTTATGTCGATATCATCATTACAAGATGTGACGGGACGTGGCATCTTTGAGATGCTCAACGCATCAGGAGCTTTCTAATGTTTTGTCTCTACCATAATTTTCCACTTCTCTCTCTTTTATCTCTCTCTGTGTCTCTCTCTGCCTCTCTCTCTCTCTCTCTCTCTTCTTTCTCTCTGTGTCTCTCTGTGTCTCTCTGTCTCTGTCTGTCTCTCTGTCTGTCTGTTTGTCTCTCTGTCTCTCTGTAGGCCTGTCTGTCTGTCTGTCTGTCTGTCTGTCTGTCTGTTTGTCTCTCTGTCTCTCTGTAGGCCTGTCTGTCTGTCTGTCTGTCTGTCTGTCTCTCTCTCTCTCTGTCTCTCTCTCTGTCTCTCTCTCTGTCCGCCCCACCCTACCACCACCCCCAACCCATCCATTTCTCCTACCCTCCGGTCTCTTTGCTGTATTTCCTATTTCATCTTACGATGAAGTGGCGGATGTACAGGCTAGAAAGCGGATGATGATGACGATGAAGATGATGAGGATGATGAAGATAATGATGACGATGATGCTGATGACGATAAAGATGATGAGGATGATGAAGATGATGATGACGATGATGATCATGTCGATGACGATGATAATGATGATGAAAATGATGTCGATGATGATGATAATGATGATGATGATGATGATGATGATGATGATAATGATGATGATGACAATGACGATGATGATAACGATAATGACGGTGATGATGATGTCGATCACGATGATGACGATGATGATGATGTCGATGATGATGACGATGATGATGATATCGGTGATGATGATGATGATGACCGTGATGACGATGCTGATGATGATGACGATGATGATGATGATGATGATGATGATGATGATGATGATGATGATGATGTCGATGATGATGACAATGATGATGATGTCGATGATGATGACGATGATGATGTAACGATGATGGTATCGATGATGATGACAATGATGATGATTTCGATGATAATGTAACGATGATGATATCGATGATGATGACAATGATGATGATGTCGATGATGATGACGATGATGATGATGTCGATGATGATGACAATGATGATGATGTCGATGATGATGACAATGATGATGATGACGATGATGAAGATGTCGATGATGATGACAATGATGATGATGTCGATGATGATGACAATGATGATGACAATGATGATGATGACGATGATGATGTAACGATGATCATGTCGATGATGATGACGATGATGATGATGACGATGATGAAGATGTCGATGATGATGACAATGATGATGATGTCGATGATGATGACAATGATGATGACAATGATGATGATGACGACGATGATGATGATGTCGATGATGATGACGATGATGATGATGTCGATGATGATGACGATGATGATGTAACGATGATCATGTCGATGATGATGACGATGATGGTGATGATGATGATATAAATAATAATAGGGATAATGGTGATGATCATTATTATTATTGATGTTGTTGTTGCAGATGATGATGATGATGAGGAGGAGGAGCATACTGATGATGATGATGTTGATAATACTATTTAAAAAGCACGATGCGGATTATGCTGTATTTGGTGTTGATGATGATGATAGCAATAATAATGATGATAACCTCAACGATGAGTTCCACAGACATTAATTTTCTCATTAATCTAGTTTATGAACGTGAAGTAATGAAAAATACATCAATTCGGTTCTAGATTTGATAAAACTTACATTTTCCACAGTTCTAAATTTCTTTTAAACTCGATTGTGTTCGCTTTGCCTTATGCATCTACTCCGATGTCCTTCACACTATTTTTGGGTCTGTGTGGCGACAGAGTAGGATTAGTGGATAAGTCATATCTGCATACGCCTTTGCTCAGTGCTCAACATATTTTTGCGGGCATCTCTGCTAATGGCCTTCAAATAAATTTGATTTAGGTTCGAGGATTTTTTTTTTCGGCTTCAAGACAGAACGTGCATTATTTGAATTCAATTATCTTTTATGTTTTCTTCGAGCTTAGAACGACTTTTCCCGCTTTCCATTTGTTTGCCACGTTCCATTTTCCAAAGCCCTGCGTTATGACTTAACATTCATTGCTTCAGACACAAACTCTTTCTGTGTGGTCCATGCGAGAAATTGAGCAGACAACAAGAAGTTTCTCTCCTGTCCCTTACGTTTAACATTGACTTTGACGGGTGACGCAATGGTCTTGCGTTGCTGCTCTTTTCCAACATTATTTATTTCCAGTCCGTTTCAAAAAATTTTTGATCCACAAATTTATACTCTTACATATTTTTGCTTTAATTTTTTGTTTCTCACTATAGATTTAGATACTGGGGTCTAGTTTTTCTCCTTTTGAACGAGTGTTTTAGTAGTAGTAGTAGTAGTAGTAGTAGTAGTAGTAGTAGTAGTAGTAGTAGTAGTAGTAGTAGTAGTAGTAGCAGTAGCAGTAGCAGTAGCAGCAGCAGCAGCAGTAGCAGTAGTAGTAGTAGTAGTAGTAGTAGTAGTAGTAGTAGTAGTAGTAGTAGTAGTAGTAGTAGTAGTAGTAGTAGTAGTAGTAGTAGTAGTAGTAGTAGTAGTAGTAGTAGTAGTAGTAGTAGTAGTAGTAGTAGTAGTAGTAGTAGTAGTAGTAGTAGTAGTTGTAGTACTAATTATTTTGTGTATGTTGTATTTCTCGTTTTCCCTATCCCCGGTTCTTTAATGCTGGATTGCTTTTTTCGGGACGGAATTCAATTACAGCAGATTAATAAATAACAGGATGGATTCCTCACGTCGCACAAGTTTATTGAAATCTTTCGTTATCCCATGCCCACCGCCAGCTAACGGCCACGGTAATGATCGAGAATCTGTGAGGAGACTAGATCTACGTCATTGCGGAGTAATTAATACGATCAGCACGCGAAATTGATAACAAGAAATATCACAATCCGAAATATAACAAATCGCTTCTTGTTAAATAAAATCGAGGCATAGAAACAGTTGATCAAAGTCAGACACAAGCCCGAAGCAAGCATGGGTAGGGAAGGGGGTGGGGGCGGTAGGAGATAGATGGATAGAGAGTGAGAGAGAGAGAGAGAGAGAGAGAGAGAGAGAGAGAGAGAGAGAGAGAGAGACAGACAGACAGACAGAGAGAGAGAGAGAAGAAAAGGGGGGGGGGAGTTTAGAAGAAGGGAGGACAAATGGAGATATCGTGCCTGATTTCTGTATCTAAATGTGTAGAAACTTCACGGCCCCATGTTGATCATGCGTGAACATTTTTGCTTCCGACACACGAGAGTTGTTTTCAGTTATATTCACAGGACTTGTCACTGAGATAGACGATCCAGAAGTCTGGCTTAGCCTGGTTATAAACATCTTACAGAACGAAAAAAAAAACAATCGCCGCTTTAGATCTATCTCGACAACTACTGTGTCAAGAATGGTTACAAGGATAGGAAGAGTTCTGGATAGATTGACGAGTTTAATGGTTGATTTAATGGTAGGTTGGTGGTTTTAATAGTAAGTCATGATATTATTAGGTTGATAGTTGTAGTATTGTTTGCGCAAGACCAGAATTGTATTAAAACATTGTAATATCGATGAAGATGATGATGTTGGTAAAGATGATGATGATGATGATGATGATGATGATGATGATGATGATGATGATGATGATGATGATGATGATGATGATGATGATGATGATGATGATGATGATGATGGTGATGATGATGATGATGATGATGATGATGATGATGATGATGATGATGATGATGATGATGATGATGATGATGATGATGATGATGATGATGAGGATGTGATGATGATGATGATGATGATGATGATGATGATGATGATGATGATGATGATGATGATGATGATGATGATGATGATGATGATGATGATGATGATGATGATGATGATGATGATGATGATGATGATGATGATGATGATGATGATGATGATGGTGATGATGATGATGA
>JAWDGP010003056.1:77500-110000 GCA_033675545.1 Elysia crispata | reverse complement strand
CTGTCTAGAAACCCAGGTTAAGAGGTGTTGCCTTTACCCCTCCCCCCTCTTCCCTTGTCTCAGTCTAAATGTCATCCTGCCCACCTGTCTAGAAACCCAGGTTAAGAGGTGTTGCCTTTACCCCTCCCCCCTCTTCCCTTGTTTCAGTCTAAATGTCATCCTGCCCACCTGTCTAGAAACCCAGGTTAAGAGGTGTTGCCTTTACCCCTCCCCCCTCTTCCCTTGTCTCAGTCTAAAGGTCATTGTGCCCACCTGTCTAGAAACCCAGGTTAAGAGGTGTTGCCTTTACCCCTCCCCCCTCTTCCCTTGTTTCAGTCTAAATGTCATCCTGCCCACCTGTCTAGAAACCCAGGTTAAGAGGTGTTGCCTTTACCCCTCCCCCCTCTTCCCTTGTTTCAGTCTAAAGGTCATCGTGCCCACCTGTTTAGAAATCCAGGTTAAGGGATTTTGTCTTTACTCCCCCCCCCCTTCCTTACATCCCTCGTCTCAGTCTAAAGGTCTAGAAACACAGTTTAAAGGGTGTTTCCTTATCTCCCCTCCTCCCCCCAGTCTCAGTCTAAAGGTCTAGAAACACAGTTTAAAGGGTGTTTCCTTATCTCCCCTCCTCCCCCCAGTCCCAGTCTAAAGGTCTAGAAACACAGTTTAAAGGGTGTTTCCTTATCTCCCCTCCTCCCCCCAGTCTCAGTCTAAAGGTCTAGAAACACAGTTTAAAGGGTGTTTCCTTATCTCCCCTCCTCCCCGCAGTCCCAGTCTAAAGGTCTAGAAACACAGTTTAAAGGTTGTTTCCTTATCCCCCCCCCCCCAGTCTCATTCTAAAGGTCATCCTGACCCCCCCCCCCCTTCTCGTCTAGAAACCCAGTTTAAGAGCTGTTGCCCTTACGCCCCCCCTCCCCACACTTCCCTCGTCTCAGTCTAAAGGTCATTCTGCCCGCCCGTGTCGAAAACCAGTTTAAAAGGGGTGTTGACTTTACTACTCCACCTCCTTCACACGTCCCCCGTCTCAGTCCGGGGTCACACCGACCCCCTTTTTTCTAAATACTGTAATGATTACGTTGTCGTTCGCAATCAAATCCAATTTCGCCTGAAGTAAATGCCTCCCTCTTGAGCAGTTATCTTTGCATTCCAAGAATCTCATTTAAAACTCTAGTTCGAAACTATAAACTGGTTTTTACATATGCTTCTCAGAACACCGACCCCACGATCTGGCAAGGGGAATCAGGTCGTTCAAATGAAGCTTACAATTTTGGCTTCATAGCTTCATAATATTATTTCATTATCATTGAAGCGGCCAAGATGTACACCTGATATATGTATCAATCACAAGTACTTTGGTGGAACTTGGAAAGATACAGTAATTCTTAATGGTGTGTTCTTCAGTAATTGCTCTTAATGAGCTCTGCAGGAACAGTTCCCAGTAAGCTCTCCGGTGGTTGTTCAGAATGATCTCTGCAGTAACTGTTCCCGGTAAGCTCTGCAGTAACTGTTCCCAGTGAGCTCTGCAGTAATGTTCCCAATGAGCTCTGCAATAACTGTTCCCAGTAAGCTCTGCAGTAACTGTTCCCAGTAAGCTCTGCAGTAATGTCCCCAATGAGCTCTGCAGTAACTGTTCCCCGTGAGCTCTGCAGTAACTGTTCCCAGTAAGCTCTGCAGTAATGTCCCCAATGAGCTCTTCAGTAACTGTTCCCCGTGAGCTCTGCAGTAACTGTTCCCAGTAAGCTCTTCAGTAATGTCCCCAATGAGCTCTTCAGTAACTGTTCCCCGTGAGCTCTGCAGTAATGTCCCCAATGAGCTCTGCAGTAACTGTTCCCCGTGAGCTCTTCAGTAATGTCCCCAATGAGCTCTGCAGTAACTGTTCCCAGTAAGCTCTGCAGTAATGTCCCCAATGAGCTCTGCAGTAACTGTTCCCAGTAAGCTCTGCAGTAATGTCCCCAATGAGCTCTGCAGTAACTGTTCCCAGTAAGCTCTGCAGTAATGTCCCCAATGAGCTCTGCAGTAACTGTTCCCAGTAAGCTCTGCAGTAATGTCCCCAATGAGCTCTGCAGTAACTGTTCCCAGTAAGCTCTTCAGTAATGTCCCCAATGATCTCTGCAGTAACTGTTCCCAGTAAGCTCTTCAGTAACTGTTCCCCGTGAGCTCTTCAGTAACTGTTCCCAGTAAGCTCTGCAGTAATATCCCCAATGAGCTCTTCAGTAACTGTTCCCCGTGAGCTCTGCAGTAACTGTTCCCAGTAAGCTCTTCAGTAATGTCCCCAATGAGCTATTCAGTAACTGTTTCCCGTGAGCTCTGCAGTAACTGTTCCCAGTAAGCTCTTCAGTAATGTCCCCAATGAGCTCTTCAGTAACTGTTCCCCGTGAGCTCTACAGTAATTTTTCCTCATGATCTCTGCAGTTACTGTTTTCAAGAGCTCAGCAGTAAACGCTACTAGTGATCTTTTCCTTAATTGTTTCCATTTAGCTCTGCAGCAATTTGTTACCAATGAACTCTGCAGTAATTTTTTGTTCAGTGAGCTCTACAGTAATAATGTTGCTTATTGAGTTCTGCAGTAACTATTCCGAGCGCTCTGCCTTAACTGTGTCTAGTGAGCTCTGCAGTAACTGTTCCCAGTAAGCTCTGCAGTAACTGTAGCAATAGTTCATTCTTTTCTTGGTGAGTGATTGAAGAGTCTAACAGATTCCAATAAATCGCATTACACCGACGCATGGATGCGATATGGCGAAATAGTCGTCGCCTTCCACGAGTGGTCTTTTTACTTGGGATTTTGATATAGTCCTGTCATTACTTCGTGACTTTATCATAAGGATTGTGGAAGTAATGTGCTCTGTCACGCTATGGTGATAATTTTTTTCCTCTTATAATAAGTGGCTTACACTGATAGAAACGGATTTCTTTCACTGAGACATGACCATACGCAAAACTTTTAGGAAAAACATTCCACGGTAGTTAGTGAAAACTGCAGGCTGTTTGGCAGGTAATTGTAGAACACACCATTCTGGTCTTACGGTAGCTTCTAAAACTCTTATTCGCTGAGAGTAATGATTAGCGAAAGCTGCCCACTAGTGAAATCTAAAAGCGCAATTTGCTCCAGCATACGAGGAGACCGCGATTGGTCAGTGAGGTATCCTTGGCCATCAGACTTGGTTTCTAACTTGCTGATAACTGATCTAAATCACGCATCTCGTTAATGGTACATGCCGTGTACAAAATCTCCTATAATTATGCTGATGGCTGTATCAGCTCACTGAGCTATACACTCACACTAGATGACGACAGAATGCTCGCACGCCACGAAATATGTGCCACTCTATTCAATTAGAGCCGATTTTGAAGAAATCCTGTAAGATTAAGGGGAAAAAAGGGGTTTGAGGGATGGAGAGAGACAGATAGACAGACGGATAAATAGACAGCCAGACAGATAGAGATACAGATAGAGCAGAGAGACTTGAAGCAGCTGAAAATTTCCCTTCGCTTCTCATCTTAGAATTTAATCTCCAGATAAAGGCAAGACATATAGATTGAATAACGGAGGTACGAAAGTCAAAAGAACGTCACTAAATCCAATATTTTTTTTATTGTAACAAAAAGGGGACGGGGCTGAGTATAATCCCGTCCTAGAGCCGTCACTCACTTAACGGTTGGGCTGGAAGCACGAATGATTTGTTTACTTCAGCCACGTCTGGGATTTCCCGGTTTCTTACCAGCTGAAAACAGACCAAACTGAAACTTTTATCACCAAACAATGGCCTTGATGGTTGAGCTAATTTTCGCGCGAGCAGTTTCTTTTTCTCACTTTTCCTTCAATCGTTTCGTAATGAATTCTAGTTTTAACGTTTCCGCGATATTTTAAGAGATATTTAAAATTCAGCTCACAATTATCCATAATTGGAAAAATTATTTCTATTTTTTCTTTTAATGTTTGAATGTTTCAATTTTTTAAAACTTTCTTAATGTATAAATATTTCTATTCTTTTTATATATTTTTTAAGTTTTTTTTTTTAACTGGCAGTAAAGTATCTTCTATTTTACCTGTTTCCTGGCGTCATCTTATTGCTTCGTTTATCTCCCTCCCTGAAGGGCTGCATCCGGATCCGTTTTTCATAATTTACGATTATATTTTAACCAACTTGTTTCCTCATACAATTTCCGAAGTGTCGAACAAAATATTCAGTAGGAAGAGAAGGTGGAAAATTCTTTATCCAGAATAATAATACGATGAGAAATGACAGGGAAAGAAACACCCGGGGAGAACGTAACGTCTCCAGCTCATTAAACTCTTGTTGAAGTGGCTAGGACTACTCCAGTCAGCTGATATTTCTGGAAATAATTCTTACATAACTTATGATTCGGATGCGAGATGGGTCGGTGCCGCAGAGTTCAGTGAAAAATTTACAGAGTCGATCACCCGGTGGGAATGGCGGGGCTTTCTTCATCTGGAACAAGTTTTGTCCTTGTTTACAAATATTGCTGTGGATGTTTGTTTGTTTGTTTGTTTTTTTGTTTTGTTTTGTTTTGTTTTTTTTGTTTTTTTTTGCTTTTTTTTTGTAAAGAACTCTTACTTTTGTTTATTTTGAATGTGTAAAAATAAACAACTAAAATTTGGAGAAAGCTGTTACTTTGAGATATGGCCATTATAATATTTTTTCAACTATGTCATACCACTACGAGTAAGCTGTACCATTTAACAGCTAAATCTAGACTTTGGAGAGTTAACACCATTTAGCAGCTAAATCTAGACTTTGGAGAGTTAACACCATTTAGCAGCTAAATCTAGACTTTGGAGAGTTAACACCATTTAGCAGCTAAATCTAGACTTTGGAGAGTTAACACCATTTAACAGCTAAATCTAGACTTTGGAGAGTTAACACCATTTAACAGCTAAATCTAGACTTTGGAGAGTTAACACCATTTAACAGCTAAATCTAGACTTTGGAGAGTTAACACCATTTAACAGCTAAATCTAGACTTTGGAGAGTTAACACCATTTAACAGCTAAATCTAGACTTTGGAGAGTTAACACCATTTAACAGCTAAATCTAGACTTTGGAGAGTTAACACCATTTAACAGCTAAATCTAGACTTTGGAGAGTTAACACCATTTAACAGCTAAATCTAGACTTTGGAGAGTTAACACCATTTAGCAGCTAAATCTAGACTTTGGAGAGTTAACACCATATATCAGTTAAATCTAGTCTTCGGAGAGTTAACACCACACAGTAGCTAGTTCTAGACTTCGTAGGGTTCACACCATATCTAGAAGGAGAGACGCCGATAAGAAAGGCTGTAACAGATTTTAGAACGGTAGCTCGCCACAGAATGCGTTCTCTAAGTTTGTTAAGTCATGACATTTGTGACGCCCTGGTTAATGCTATTCTATTTTCCAAAGAGATGAATTGTTAT
Organism: Elysia crispata; assembly: GCA_033675545.1. Taxonomy (NCBI): domain Eukaryota; kingdom Metazoa; phylum Mollusca; class Gastropoda; family Plakobranchidae; genus Elysia; species Elysia crispata. The sequence continues at coordinate 104,606 of JAWDGP010003056.1, read as the reverse complement.
ATGATCTTTTGAACGAAATCGTGATCATCAGGGTTTGAGTTGAGTTTGCTTGAAGGCTAATCGTGATAGATAGATCAACCTCTTCGTGACATTATAATATACGCACTACGTCCAATTTTTGGTGACAAGATTCGTAGCCCGCGTCCATTGCACGTCCTCGAATCCGCCTATTTTCGCCGTGCCCCATGACGCTCAGGCCTACGATGTACTTCCTGTTTTATACCGCGTAAAAGAAGCGCTGAATGTAACGCAATTTAAAATCCGATTTCATAATTGAATTCACCGATATTGAAAATGTACGACTCATACCACTGTTCAAACCAGAATAAGCCGCGTCATGGCGATTGAAATACCTGTGTCACGAAGGGGTTAAACTGTCAAAACTTACCCTCAATTCCTGGAAATTGACCTGTTACGAATCTACGAGAAAACCTCTGAAACAGACATGGGATCATACGGCTGATGATGATGATGAAAAAATCGCAGAGCGAAATGATAGGTTTGCTGACGAGGATTTCATTGTGATGATTTTTTTTCGAAAATGTGAGGATCATGATCATGATTATTATTTTTATTATTATTATTATTATTATTATTATTATTATTATTATTATTATTATTATTATTATTATTATTATTATTATTATTATTATTATTATTATTATTATTATTATTATTATTATTATTATTATTATTACTATTATTATTATATATTACTTTTATTATTATTATTATTATTATTATTATGATGATGATGATGATGATGATGATGATGATGATGATGATGATGATGATGATGATGATGATGATGACGATAATAATGATGATGATGAAAAAATATGATGATGATGATGATGATGGTGACGATAATAATGATGATAATGGTGATAATGAACATCCTCATCATGATGAGGATGACAAAGACAACGCTGATGTTGATGATGATGATGATGATGATAAGAGCTATACTGATGATGAGGATGTTAATAATAATAACAATGACGGTAATAGGAATGATCACGTTGAGAGCATCGTTAATGATTATAATAAATTTCTCTCCCAGAAATAGGGAATTAATGACCGCACATTAACGAGTAAAGTTACGTCAATGATCATAACCACAGGCGAGGTGACCTTGACAGAAGTCTTTGGCTGGAACAGAACTAGCCCTGCCATAACTCCAGGGGTATTCTGGGAACGTTGATCACAGAAAACAACTAAAACAATAAAAAGAAATACGGATAACTAGTGTCTGCTTTCCTTCATCTGTATGAAAACATAACTTCATCAGCTACACAGCTTGTCTTTCAAGTAAGAGCGTAAACAATAAAAAAAGCTTTAAAAAAAACAACGGTTGAGCTGCGGAGTGACATCGTTTTCAGGGCAGTTTGATCAGCTGCGCTTTTTTTTTATCTGGGAAATTAGCGAAAAACTGTTGTATTAATTGTACAACTTTCGTTAATAGTTGCCAAGAATCCCTATAAAAAAAATCGTCTCGTTGGAATCTTCACAAATCTTCTCCGTCCAAGTCTTTGAGTTTTTATTTTTTTTCGCCGGCTATATTATATTATGCTCATGCAGCTATTTTCACCTCCTTATTTCGTTTGCTTTTTTTTTTTTTTAACCTCTCTTCCACTCGACTCATTTTCCTTCTTGTAATTTACTTTTTTGCCGCTCAATTTCCTTCCCGTAGCTATTAATTTTCTAGACCCACGGTTTTAGTTTCCTTTCCTATCATTCTTTCCCATCCGTGTCTGGAATAATTAGTGTACTTTTGTTACAGAATGTCACACCGTTTAATTATTTCTAAACTAAAAAAAAACAAACAAACAAAACAAAAAAATAACAAAAACAAAGAAAAACGAAAAAACAACCAGATTAATCATCATCGCAGCCGGTACAGGTGGGCACACCAGGAAATCACCAAGTTTTGAATTATTTTAATTCTTCACATGGTTATAATTACGGTTACAATCGATATTAGAGTATGGGATATTGGGTAGAGGGAGAGGGGGGATGGGGGGGCATGAGTGCGCGGGGGGGGGGGGGGGGGGGGGGGAAGCAAGGCAGCGTGTCAAAAACTGCGAGCAAATAATTTTTCTTGTCTTCCTCATCTCGCAGGTTACGACGCCCCGGTGTCCAGAATGTAAAGCCTAGGTGTTGGTCCATGTGGATCGAGAAATCGGTCACGTTTGGCATTTGGTGTTCTAGTCCCTCCCCCCCCCCCTCCCACCAACCACACCCTCTCTTCCTTCTGCCCTGTTTCCGGGTTTGTGAATGTTATAATCCAGCTATAATCTATCGTGTCGTAATTAGCGTTTTAATGACGGGAATAGAGAGGGGTGGGGGGGGGGAGGGGGGGGAGGAGTTGTATGAATGCCTCGGGAAGGAGTTGTGATGTTAACTAACGTCACGGTTCAGGAATACAGGATTTGAAAGGAGGAGAGAAAACTGTTGTCAGCCTAGCACAGTGGAGTTGGCAAAAACATGGATCATTAAAGAATTATGAGGAGTTAAGTCAGCGCTTCCTCCTAATCAGATATTTAATATCCAGGAAAATTCTCCTCCATTTTCACATTTTTACCTTTTCTCCTTTTCATTCCGTTCTGGCTATGCTATTTGTCTAGTTTTTTTTTTTTTTTTTTTCTTTTCTTTAAAAGGAATCTTAATTTTTTTTTCATACTGTTCAAGTTCTTCTTTCTTGCTGGGAAAAGAAATCCAGAATAGAAAATCTAGAAAGACTGAATCTTGACGATTGTGTAAACTTTAGAGAGAGAGAGAGAGAGAGAGAGAGAGAGAGAGAGAGAGAGAGAGAGAGAGAGAGAAAGAGAGAGAATAATGGAGAGAAAGAGAGACAGGAAGAGACAAAGAATTGGAAAGAAAGACCGAAAGGAAAAAGAGAGGATGAGAGAAGAGTGAGAAAGAGAGAGAGAGAGAGAGAGAGAGAGAGAGAGAGAGAGAGAGAGAGAGAGAGAGAGAGAGAGCGGAAGAAAGCGAGAGAAAGAAAAAAAGAAAGAATGAAATAGAGAGCGAGAATGAGAGAATGCTAAAGCATTGATGTAAAAAAACCTTCCCATTTAAAGATATGCAAAGGTCTGTCCTTCAGTTACCAAAAAAAAAAAAAAACGGCCATCAATCTACCTCCTTTACGGAGGTTTCAAGGTGTCTGCCACAGCCCTTCAAACCTCTAAAAGATAAAGTGCCCTACATGCTGATCTTTCTGTGTCCTGAAAAAAAAAATATCAGGTTTTTTAATGTCAGAGGCGTATGAGGAAACCGAAAGCTATAAAAAGAAGTAGGAATTTTAATGGAGAAATACTTAGGATTTCGATTGATTCTGAAGTGATAATGATGCCCATTGGGTAAAGAGCAGTTGACTAATTACTCTATAATTTCCCTGCTGCCCTGACCAGGTGAAGAGTTTTAGTTACACTCTTAACAAGTCAGAATGTTTCCTATACATTCTGCCCGCAATAATTGTGTGAGTTACGTGCTATGGTTACAGTTTGGTCCTTTACCGACATTTGGCATAAACTTTCGTTTGTTTTTTGTTTTGTTTTGTTTTTTTCTTTTCTGTGTGTTACACGTTTTCTTGACGGTTTAGTCCATTGTCCAGATTTGGCGTAAAGTTTCATGTGTTAATTATGGGCGTTTCGTGTTATGGTTACGGGTGAGTCCAATGCCCAGATTTGGCGTTAACTTTTGTTTGCTGGTTTTTTGATGTTTTTTTTTTTTCATGTGAGTTACATGTTCTAGTTGCCGTCAAGTCCAATACCCAGATTCGGCGTAAACTTTCGATATTTTTTTTTGTTTTTGTTGGTGTTGTTTTTGATGTTGTTGCTGTTATCTTGCCAACAATCTCAAAAGCTAGTATGGTTGTAACCTCATAAGTTATTCAATCAGACCAAGAATCACTATCGGTTCTCGGCAGGTTTGAATCTAACATACAGATATCTGCACCTGGCTTAAGACAGCACACCCAACACCATCATCAAGGGAAGCTGCTCAAACCGTAGTTTTGAGAAGATGACCAAAAGCAGCACATTAGGGAAGACCCAGCTGCAACGATTACAATATTATGTAGTACGGACAACGGTCTATTGTTTTTTTTTTGTTTTTTTTTTTTGTTTTTTCTTTTTTTGAGGAAAACCTAGGAGAGAGTCAAAACTATGTGTAGGTTTTGAAACCTGTTGAAAATGTACCTAACCTCTACAGAAGACACACGTTTGTAATGCGGATTCTCTTTCGAAAAACTTCGATTCAGTGGAAAAACGTCAAGTGGACTGAGTATCCACCTATGAGTATATACAATCCTTAAACAATGGAGTGTTAGCGGAAATGGTTTTAGATCTATTGAGTACGTTCCATAAAACCGTTTTTACCTTCGTCGTCTCAAAGACTACAAAATACTTTAACTGTCTATAAAAATTGTTTTTACCATCATTATCATCTCAAAGACTGCAAAATACTTCAATCGTCTACAAAACCGTTTTTACCATCATCATCGTCTTAAAGACTGCAAAATACTTCAATCGTCTACAAAACCGTTTTTACCATCATCATCATCTTAAAGACTGCAAAATACTTCAATCGTCTTCAAAACCGTTTTTACCATCATCATCATCTTAAAGACTGCAAAATACTTTAACTGTCTATAAAAATTGTTTTTACCATCATCATCATCTCAAAGACTGCAAAATACTTCAATCGTCTTCAAAACCGTTTTTACCATCATCATCATCTTAAAGACTGCAAAATACTTCAATTGTCTACAAAACCGTTTTTACCATCATCATCATCATCTCAAAGACTGCAAAATACTTCAATCGTCTACAAAACCGTTTTTACCATCATCATCATCTTAAAGACTGCAAAATACTTCAATCGTCTTCAAAACCGTTTTTACCATCATCATCATCTTAAAGACTGCAAAATACTTCAATTGTCTACAAAACCGTTTTTATCATCATCATCATCATCTCAAAGACTGCAAAATACTTCAATTGTCTACAAAACCGTTTACACCATCATCATCTGAAAGCACGATGAGTACTTCAATCATAATTGATAAAAGCCAACCTCTAGCTCATCGCTAGTAACGTCTCAACAGACAGACAGGAAGCAAAGCTAAAAATTCCCACCCGTCGAGATCTTCAATTTGAGAGCAGTATAGATCTAAAAAGGATCCCATCTCTCCAGAACAATGTCACGATTTCAACAAACGCACGTAATATCCTTTTGTATATCTGACTGAAAATTTTTTTCCCCTCAAAGATCCATTAATGTTCCTATCCGATCTTCATTTCTGCCTCAGTGGAATTCAAAACTGACATTGACAGATCCCCGTGTTCCTGGCATCTCGCCTGGGACGAACCGAAGACCAGATGGAGACCTGGAGTCTCATCCGTTCTGGCTCTCCTTTCAAAAAGTTCGATTTCACACTGATTCATCTGTCGCAACGATTGAACCGAGTTAACGGGCGATGGCCACCTACGCAGTCCATCCCTTCTGGGACAGCTTCTTCGTTTCAGAGACAACAGTCTAGTCCCCTTCTTTGGACGGAAGTTTATCGATTAGATATATGCGCGGTACTTAAGACATGTTGATGGATAGAGAGAAAGTATAGATAGATAGATAGATAGATAGATAGATAGATAGATAGATAGATAGATAGATAGATAGATAGATAGATAGATAGATAGATAGAAAGCTAGAGGCTCAAAGGATGAATAGGTAATAGGAAAGATCGAAGGATGGAAGGTCAGTAGACTGATGGGTAGAGAGATAGAAAGAAAGATAGATAAAGGGATGATAGAGAGACAGATAGATGGATGGGAAGATAGGTAGGTAGATAGATAGATAAGTAGAAAGAAAGGCGGAAGAGAAAGAGAGGTGTGCGTGGTTGAGTGGAGAGAGATACATAGGTTTACAGGATAGATATATAGATAGCTTAACAGCGGTAACGTTTAAATCTAGTACATGTATAATAATAAAAAAAAAACCTCGTCCGGGTTTATACCAGCTCAGCAAGATGGCCGTGAATCTCAATTATCAAAATATGGCCGCTGTTAAACTCGTGCTTATTAAGAGAACACCTCCTCCCTCTGCCCTCCTCCCTCTGCCCTCCTCCCCTTGCCCTCTTCCCTCTGCCCTCCTCCCTCTGCCCTCCTCCCTCTACCCTCCTTCCCCTCCCTCTGCCCTCCTCTCTCTACCCTCCTTCCCCTCCCTCTGCCCTCCTCTCTCTACCTTCCTTCCCCTCCCTCTGCCCTCCTCTCTCTACCCTCCTTCCCCTCCCTCTACCCTCCTCTCTCTACCTTCCTTCCCCTCCCTCTGCCCTCCTCCCTCTGCCCTCCTCCCTCTGTCCTCCGCCCTCTGCCCTCCTCCCTCTGCCCTCCGCCCTATGTCCTCTTCCCTCTGCCCTCCTCCCTCTGCCCTCCGCCCTCTGTCCTCCTCCCTCTGTCCTCCTCCCTCTGCCCTCTTCCCTCTGTCCTCCTCCCTCTGCCCTCCGCCCTCTGCCCCCCTCCCCCTGCCCTCCTCCCTCTGCCTCAGGTGATGGAAAGTTTGTCTCTCTTTGAGAATTTGAGGCCTCTCGACCCGGTCGATGCATAGATGGAAACAAAGAATTGACGAAATCAATAAAGAGGATGATAGACTCATTCACAGATAGATAGTTAGATAGATAGAGCGATAGATAGATAGATAGATAGTTAGTTAGATAGATAGATAGATAGGTAGGTAGATAGATATATAGAGCAATAGATAGATAGATAGATAGATAGATAGATAGATAGATAGATAGATCGGTAGAGCAATAGATAGATAGATTGATAGATAGATAGATAGATAGATTGATAGATAGATAGATTGATAGATAGATAGAGCGATAGATAGATAGACAGAGAGAGATAGATAGAGAGATAGATAGATAGAGATATATATATATATATATATAGATGGATAGAGCGATAGATAAATAGATAAATAGATAGATAGATAGATAGATAGATAGATAGATAGATAGATAGATAGATAGATAGATAGATAGATAGAAAGAGCGATAGATAAATAGATAAATAGATAGATAGAGCGATAAGACTTGGAGAGTAAAAAGGATAGATACCTTTATTTAGTAACATAGATAAAAAAGGAGAGAGAGTGTGTGTGTGTGTGAGAGAGAGACAGAGAGACAGAGACAGACAGACAGACTGACAGACAGACAGACAAAACAGATAGATAGACAGACAGACAGACAGATTGAGAAAGAGACTGAGAGAGAGAAAAACAGAGAGAGAGACGGAGAGTGAGAGAGTGAGTGAGAGAGAGAGAGAGAGAGAGAGAGAGAGAGAGAGAGAGAGAGAGAGAGAGAGAGAGAGAGAGAGAGAGAGAGAGAAACGGCTGATCGTATTATCTTTAATCTCCCGTCAAAAAGGGAATCCAATTTCACGTGCCTGGAAGTTAAAGCATTTTGCATAACTAGTTATCAAGCTATGACGTCTTTTGGGGGTTAAGGAACTTCAACCCAAAAAGTGTTGACACGCTTGTCGGAGCTAATAGATGCGCTTATGTTGTCAAGGGAAGATAAAATAAATAAATAAATAAACAAATTAATTCATTATAAAGCGCAGAACGTAGAACAAATTCTGCAACAAGAAGAACAAATATCAACTAGAGACCTTATCTCAATGCTTCTGGTTCGAATAGAGTTCGTGACCTCTTCGCAAAATTACAGCCAGATGTGAAATAAGAGTCCAGTTTTGACGTAATTTTTTTTATCAAGCTGCAAATGACGGTTTCTAGTTTTCTCGATTGATTTTTGGTGTTGTATTTATATATGTATATATATATATATATATATATATATATATATATAAAAACATATATATCTATAAATATATATATATATATATATATATACCAGTGCTGTATTAAGAGAATTTAATGTAAGATCTTCTATATCTATGAAATGCTCCCACAGTTGAGCACTCTTATCAATTATTCCAACTTATCTTCAAACTATATATATATATATATATATATATATATATATATATATATATATACACTCGTAAACACCAGTGTCGTATGAAAGGAATTTAAGGTAACATCTTCTATATCAATCTATCTCTCTCTCTCTTTCCTCTCTCTCTCTCTCTCTCTCTCTCTCTCTCTCTCTCTATATATATATATATATATATATATATATATATATATATATACACTCGTAAACACCAGTGTCGTATGAAAGGAATTTAAGGTAACATCTTCTATATCAATCTATCTATCTCTCTCTCTCTCTATATATATATATATATATATATATATATATGTATATACAACTATCTCACAGTTTGTTTTGTTTTTTTCATGTTTTTGTTTGCTCACAAAATAATCTGTTTTCCTAAAATGAATCACATAACAATCATAATACAGTTCTGTTTTAATATAACGATCAGTGCTGATTTAAAATAACGATCAGTACTGATTTAATATATCGATCAGTGCTGATTTAATATAACGATCAGTACTGATTTAATATAACGATCAGTGCTGATTTAATATAACGATCAGTACTGATTTAATATAACGATCAGTGCTGATTTAAAATAACGATCAGTGCTGTTTTAATCAACGATCAGTGCTGTTTTAATCAACGATCAGTGCTGATTTAATATAACGATCAGTGCTGTTTTAATATAACGATCAGTGCTGTTTTAATATAACGATCAGTGCTGATTTAATATAACGATCAGTGCTGTTTTAATCAACGATCAGTGCTGTTTTAATATAACGATCAGTGCTGTTTTAATATAACGATCAGTGCTGTTTTAATATAACGATCAGTGCTGTTTTAATATAACGATCAGTGCTGTTTTAATCAACGATCAGTGCTGTTTTAATATAACGATCAGTGCTGTTTTCGATTATGTAAATAAATTAAATTTTAGAGACAACATTTAGGCGACAGACGATAAAATATGTAACCGAAATCCCGCCACAAAAATAATTGTTTTAAAAACGGAAATGCAAAAGAAAAAAAAAACTGTTTGAAACATAAGAGAGAAATCAGAATTAATAGCTTCCTTATCAGCTACCTGCCGGACGCATTTAGGTAAAAATATTTGAAAATCTTGGCGACGAATTTTTTCCGGGGGCAAGGTGGAAAAGGGGGGGGGGGGTTAAACTTGTCTTTGTCTTTCTTTGATACGTTTTTTTTTTAATTGTTATTTATTGTTTTACTTCTGGAGCAAAAAAAAACAAAAAAAAAAACAAAAAACAAAAGCAAACAAAGCATGTAAATGTAATACAAACTTTTCTTATCAGGATTACGTGAAATCACATCATAACGTCGCAGCGATATTTTTCTCTGTCCTCGCACGGAATTAATGGCTGAAATAAATTCCGTGTAACAGTCAGCTCCATCTGGTTCTGGTTAGTTCCCAGTAGAGCTTGCTGAACCCGGACTGTGCCTGGCGCAGACGAACACGGCTTTCATCTTTTATCTTTGGTGTGGGAGAGCCACATGGCTCTATTATTATTATTATTATTATTATTATTATTATTATTATTATTATTATTATTATTATTATTATTATTATTATTATCATTATTATTATTATTATTATTATTATTATTATTATTATTATTATTATTATTATTATTATTATTATTATTATTATTATTATCATTATTATTATTATTATTATTATTATTATTGTTATTATTATTATTATTATTATTATTATTATTATTATTATTATTATTATTATTATTATTATTATTATTATTATTATTATTTTTGCTTTTGTTGTTGTTGTTGTTGTTGTTGTTGTTGTTTTGTTTTTTACTGTTGTTCTTTTGTTGTTATCTTTGTTCATGATGATATCATTATCATTCCTATCAGTATTTACAAAGGAAGAGCAAGTGTCAAAACAAAGAAAACAAGAAGGCAGAGGAGACACACACACACACACAAAAGAAAAGAAAAGAAAAGAAAGGAAAACAAAAGAAAAGAAAAGAAAAGAAAAGAGAAGAAAAGAGTTCTCTAGAACAGGATCGTGAAGATCAAGCGGCAGATGTCGGAGGCAAAGAAGAGAATAAAACGATCACCAAGGAGATGCACAAACTCGTATCTTCCTGAAATTGTCGGTAGTTTTTGGGCTTACCTTCAGCTCCTTCCGGTGATCAAATCTGATGTTTACCGGCGGCTACCGGGGCTATTTTTAAGCGTCATATTCTCTCGCTCCACAGATTACTTAACTCATTCAAACTTAGGGGACGATGAAAACATAGAAGAAGCTAACAAAAATTGGCGCTATTTTTAAACGTCATATTCTCTCGCTCCACAGATTACTTAACTCATTCAAACTTAGGGAACGATGAAAACAGACAATAAGCTAACTAAAACTGGCGCCTCCCCTCTCTTCCTCTCCTCTTCACTAATTTCTAAACGGTATATCATTTCTGTAATGGGTTAGCTGAAGTCAGCGAGACCCAGCTTTGTGCTTGGTTTTGTGTTCAGATTTGGGTTTTTGTTTTTCGAGAACAATATTTATACCTATATGTATGCCATACAGTTTGAACACTTTTTCTTATTAATTTGTTTTCCCCTCTTTTTTTTCCCTTTTTTTTCAGAAAATGTTATGATGTATGTTTGTACATGTGCTCTGCAAATACAAGCGAGTAGATTTCTCTCGCGAAAGCTATTACCCGGGGTCGTTAAGATACGATAAAAGCAAACGTCGGCCGGGGGAGGGGGGTGACATGGTGGACGAGTAGTCAGCCGCTAGGATCAGCATCCAGAGGGAGGGAGATCAAAGACATGATGTGGCCTTGACTAGATTCTGTGTAATCTTTACAAGAAGTCCGTGGTGTAGTTGTTGATGGGGTAGCGCTCTGGCCATGAAAAATTCGCGGCGTTTTCTTTACGGATTTGAACCGTAACGCGCATCATAAATAAAACCTAGGGTTTGGTCATTGTTGTTGTTGTTGTTGTTGTTGTTGTTGTTGTTGTTGTTGTTGTTGTTGTTGTTGTTGTTATTATTATTATTATTATTATTATTTTATTACTAGTATAATTTTTATTATTTTAATTTTTTTACGCAATTTCATATCTCGTGAGAGCTACGAATAAATGGTTTACGTAATTCTTAAAAATATTGTGGTTATCAAGAAACGAAACTGGACTGGTAAATTTCTTCTAATTTCTGTTATAAAGATGATGATCAAAAATGTGAAAAAAGAAATCTGTTTGAATAATTTGCACAGAAAATTTTATTTGTTAGGATGGGTGTCTTTTAATGTTGAAATCAATTCAATAGGAAAGAAATTACGTTTTATACTTGGTGATTAATTCATTCACTCTTGGTTTTCAATTCACTAATCTACATGACTGGTGATATTAAAATTTCAATTATAATAATAATAACCATGATGATGATGATGATGATCATGAGAAAAATAAAGATAATAATAATTATATCTTTATTGTTATTATTATTAGTATTAGTATTGTTATTATTATTATTATTATTATTATTATTATTATTATTATTATTATTATTATTATTATTATTATTATTATCATCATTATTATCATCAGTATCATCATCATCATCATCATCATCATCATCATTATTATTATTATTATTATTATTATTATTATTATTATCATTATTATTATCATCATCATCATCATCATCATCATCATCATCATTATTATTATTATTATTATTATTATTATTATTATTATTATTATTATTATTATTATTATCTCATCAGATTGGTGGTGCAAACAAAACCTCATACGCTTCTCTGAGCTTGTTTTAGTAGACCCTGAATTGATGGCAAATAAAGAACGTTTGACGTTTCATTTTTTGTTATAAGTTCTTTAACATGTTTTGCATGGAAACAATTGAAATACCGCTTGAAAACTTTATAGCTTTAGAGGAACAAGCAAAAAAAATATCAAGTGAGCAAGCTGCACTCTAAATTTTTTAGTAAAGTATAATTTTTTTTTTTTTTTTTTTTTTTTTTGTGTGTGTGTTTTTTCAGAATTTTTTTTTTTTGTTTTAAATTGTTAAATGGATTAATTTCCCTTAGTTATGATTTTTTTTTAATTTATGTTCTTTTTTTTTTTTTTGTTGGAAGAGGGGAGAAATTAATGGTGTGGAGTTTTGGGGAGATTGTTTGTTTGTTTGTTGTTTTTTTTCTTTTTTGGGTAATTTTTTCTTTTTCTTTTTTTTTCTTTTCTTTGGTTGAATCAGAAGTTCTTCATTCCCCAGAGTTACTATGATGAATACATTCCCAGTGATGGTGATTCCCATGGTTTTTTTTTGTTTTTGTTTTTTTTTTTTTGTTTTTTTACACGCGTTTATTTTTGTCAAAATTTTCTTGCGGCGTGTTTTTAGCGCTAGGGAAAATCTTTGTTACAAGACTTTGCACACCTGTAGAATTAAACTACGGCTTTAGTATCAAACGTTTTCCTTTCTTTGTCTGTCTCTCTCTCTATCCCTTTTCACGCTCTGTTTTGTCTCTTTTTTTTCTTTCTTTATCTCTCTCTCTCTCTCTCTCTCTCTCTCTCTCTCTCTCTCTCTCTCTCTCTCTCTTCTCTCTCCATTCCATTCTCACTTTTGTTTTGTTGTTTTTTTTTGCTCTGTTTCTCGCTATTTTTGTGTATCTTTCCTCTCTTCTCCATTCTTTTCTGTCTCACTATTTCTCTGATTCGTTTTTCCTATTTCTCCCCTCTCCCTCTCTCTCTCTCTCTCTCTCTCTCTCTCTCTCTCTCTCTCTCTCTCTCTCTCTCTCTCTTTCTCCGTCTCTAATTCTTTCCCTCCCTTCCTAAACCTATTAACCACCTATTTTTCTTTACCTCCTGCTTTATCCGAGTAACGAATTAAAACCGCGGCAAAAAAAAATAAAAAATAATTTAAAAAAAGCGACGAGATACTCTGTTATATGAAGACCAGAAAGAGCCATATGGGATGCAGAGCATGACATATCGACATGCACTCATCCCATGGAACACTCGAGAGAGATAACTCATTCTTCGCTTGTCACGACATGCCGCTTCGGGTTCTCCCAGCGTTTTGGGTTCCCTCCCCTTGGAGATTTTATGTTTCAGTAGCATTTTTGGTTACATTTTCTTTTTATTTTTTCTTCCTTTCATCATTTCTTCTTTGATCAAGAGCATGATTTATCGGGGAGTATCTATATTGTCAAGATATCCCAAGCTTTCGGAGTTGCCTTTTATTTCCCCATACGCCGGTTTCTAAGCGAAACAAGATGCGGCGTTGAGCGGTATATCATATCTGTATATAACGTAGTGAGTTGAAAATAACTCTCAATACTCCCCAAAATTTGTTTTATTTTCTCGTTTGTGTAATGAGAATATTGACATGCAATATTTTCACCAGATACAGGTAATTGGGTTTACTGGGACTCGCGGGGTTCTATACACACACACACACACACATTCCTCGATGGGTTTTGATGCTTCTCAAAAAATGGCGCTCCTCTCACTTGATGTTCTGCTTAAAGATCGTAAGATCCGATTCTGACACAGATCGTTCAACACTGGAATATGAGATGCTTATATGCTGGTGTTTACTGTCTTTATTCCTTATATTTTTATTCTTGTTTCCTCTCTACTTCTACTTTTTCTTTTTCTTCTTCTTCTTCTTCTTATTTTTTCTTGTTCCGCCTATTATTTCTTCTTCTTCTTCTTCTTCTTCTTCCTCTTCCTCTTCCTCTTCCTCTTCCTCTTCTTCTTCCTCTTCTTCTTCTTATTATTTTCTTGTTCCGCCTATTTCTTCTTCTTCTTCTTCTTCTTCTTCTTCTTCTTCTTCTTCTTCTTCTTCTTCTTCTTCTTCTTCTTCTTCTTCTTCTTCTTCTTCTTCTTCTTCTTCTTCTTCTTCTTCTTCTTCTTCTTCTTCTTCTTCTTCTTCTTCTTCTTCTTCTTCTTCTTCTTCTTCTTTTTTCTTGTTCCGCCTATTATTTCTTCTTCTTCTTCTTCTTCTTCTTCTTCTTCTTCTTCTTCTTCTTCTTCTTCTTCTTCTTCTTCTTCTTCTTCTTCTTCTTCTTCTTCTTCTTCTTCTTCTTCTTCTTCTTCTTCTTCTTCTTCTTCTTCTTCTTCTTCTTCTTCTTCTTCTTCTTCTTCTTCTTCTTCTTCTTCTTCTTCTTCTTCTTCGTCTTCTTCTTCTTCTTCTTCTTCTCCTACTTCTTCCTGTTCTCCTTCTTTTTGGGGTCTGCCTGCTTTACTATATCGAGACATTAGTAACATTTTTCTTCATAAAAGCTATGGGTTATCTATGTGAACGGCTTATAAAATTGTTTCTATTGATGCAATAATATTTTGGAAATATTCTTATTCCTAGGATTTTAAACGTTAAAGAAAGGAGAAATATGGGTTTTCCGAAAGAGGTGGATAGGGGAGGAACACATCATTACCCTCTCTGAACGATGATATTTGAGCAGAGCCTAGACTAACAATTCGAGTTTTTAACCTAGAATCATGTTTTAGGGTAATTGCGGTAATATTTTCTCGCAAAATTAAAATGTTTTCTCGAACTGTTGAAATCCCAAAACGAACAGTGAAAATGAATTAAAAAGGCTGATTAACCTTAGGGCCTAACGAAAAAAAAGTTCAAATTTTTATAAAATGTAATCCTGGTGATAAATTTGGAAGATTGTGAAAATCTTGTTTTGACGAACAGACTGTATCGAATGATGGATCAACTGAACAATCAAAGAGCCAATCAATCGCAATCAACCTATCCACAAGATTTGATCTCTCAAAAAAGGTAACTCTATTTGCGACTGATTATGTTCTTGATTGATGTCAAAGTATTTTAGTACCCTCTTTCCTTGGGAAGTGCTTGTAAGGGGAGAGCCTCAACGCACTACTTACAGCCTTGTGATTTCATAATTTCCAATATTTTAATAATGATCTTATTGACCAAACTGATAGCTTACCCTCATTCAATGATATTTTTTTCTGTCTCATTCTCTGCACACCTGCCTGTTACAAGTTGCTTCGCCCTAATTTCAGATCTAATATCTTAGTTATGATCCTGTATGTCGATCTGACCTCTAACTTCATCCAATGATATTTTTCTGACTCATTCTCTGCTCATAACTAACCGCTTTGCCATGGTGATCGTAAAGAGCTGTACCTATGACTGAAAATTAGATCTAGATCTAGATGCTAAATCTTGTCGCGAAATAGAAATAACCTTAAAAAGTTGATCTTTACAAAAAAACATCCTAGAAAGTTATCACAACTTTTTTTTCTATTAAAATGAATCAGACTATGATTGTTTTTTTTTTTTTTAAATTAATTGTGGATGATGGCGCATGCGGAAACGCTAGGCACAACTCCCAGCTTACGGCGTCCCTTTCTTCCGTCATGGATGCTTAGTTACGGCATCTTACGTCATGGATGCTTAGTTACGGCATCTTACGTCAAGGCGCATCAGCGGATGAAAGAGCTGTGTTCCATACCTCTCGAATTTCTGAACCCTCCAAAAATTGACAAAAGTCCGTGATCAGAAACCACAGGCAACAGTTACAGCGTCACAGTTTCAAACATGGCTGCTCATTATTGGCAAGCACGCTCGAATTATCAAACAAGTACTTCAAGCTGCCATCAAAGCGACGAATTATTTTAAGATTCACCAGTTATCAACCATATTTTCAAATCTTTATTGTATTCGAATAGTTTTCTCTTCAAGTCGCTCTATGGGATTCATCCTGCTGACAGCACTGTTAGTCTCTTAATCAAGATCTCACCAAACAAGAGATGTTTCAAAATTATGAGAGAAAGAGAGAGACAGAGAGAGCGAAAGAGAGAGAGAGAGAGAAGAGAGAAGAGAAGAGAAGAGAAGACAGAAGAGACTATCAAAGAAGAATATAAGAGAGAAAACAAAACAAAAACAAAAAAGAAAAAAAGCAGGCGTGACGGAAGGAAAAACATGCCAGTTAAAGAGTTTACGTCTGCGGGTTATTTTTTTTTAGCTCAGAAGTCCTCCAAGTTCTAAAAATATCACACTTTGCTCGTTTAGCGCGGACTGGTGCGTGCGGGTTTCCCCGAAAGCACCAATTTGTACAGGTAAGGTTGTAGTGCGAATGCAATCGTTGTATCCGATTATCGGTACTATGTTTTGCAACATTTGTAAATAATTGAATTCTCCAATTACGGATCAGCTGTTTTTCGAACATACGTTTTGTTGCTGGTTTTGTTTTATTTTTGTTTTATTTTTTTTTTATTATTATTATTTACGACCAGGCTCTATATTTGGCTGTGGAAAATAATCTACATTTTCAGACAGAACCTCTCAGAATTTTTCGTGTTGGTTTCCAAGACCTTGGGTGAAAATAATTAGACGTTCAGCGCATTTAAGTAACAACCAGATCTAGGTCAGTTTGAAAGTACTGAAGTCTGATAAGAGATATGCTTTCAGAGACAGACAGAAATTCTCGCGGGGGAAAGAATAATAATAATAAAAAAAAGGACAAAATTCTTTTTCGAGTTGAGATCATGCCTTATGTTTTAACAGCAGTGAAACCTCGACGTAACAGCTGCACATAAAATCAGCGCAAAAAAAGTTAAATAATAGTTTAGTTTTAACATAGGAATTCTTTCAGTTCTCTCTATAGATAAATAAACATAAAACATTAAGAGATGATCAAAGTTTCGACTGTGTTTTTATCCGTCAAGGTCGCAGATGTAAGCGCTGACATTACCGTCCTGATGTCCTGGAGTTGTACCAGCTGCTTGTCCTCACCGAACCAACACACGTCTCGACACAGAAGATGGTGGGTGGTTAAGGAGCGCCCGGTGGATGTGGGGATAAACCGTCCGCCCTGAGGTCCGCAAACAGACGTAACTGACGGGTTCATTCCACCAGAGCGAGTTGGGAATCTCTTCTTTTTAGTTCCGGCCTCTTCGATGCTATTTTAATTTTTTTTTCATTATTTATTAGTTAATAGATACATGAATAGATAGAAAGAAAGATAGATACATGGATAGATAGGTAGGTAGATAGATAGACAAATAAACTGATACATAGGTAAATAGATAGATACATAAATAAATAGATTGAAAGATAAAGAGATAGATGATAGAAAAATAGATGAATAAATAGATAGGCAGATAAATGATGGAGAAATAGATAGAAAGATAGATAGATAAATAGAAAGATAAATAGATAGACAGATAAAGAGATAGTTAGATAGAAATATAGATAGAAAGATAGACAGATAGATATATAGATAAATAGATAGATAGATAGATATAAAAGATAGATATATATGGATTGATAGATAGGTAGACAGATAGACCAATAGATTGATAGATAGTTAGATAAATAGATAGACAAATAAATATATAGATGGATAGTTAGTTAGTTAGATAGATAGATAGATGGATAGATAGATTGATAGATAGACAGATAGATAGTTAGATATACAGATTGTTAGATAGAGAGATAGATGTAAAGATAGTTAAATAGATAGAAAAATAGATAGATAGATAAATCAATAGACAGATAGATAGATTGATAGATAGATACATAGAAAGATAGATAGATAGACAGATAAATAGATAGATAGATAGATAAATAGATGGATAGATTGAAAGAAAGATAGATAGATAGATAGATAGATAGATAGATAGATAGATAGATAGATAGATATATAGATAGATAGATAGATAGATAGATAGATAAACAGATAGATTAATGGATAGATATAGATAGATTGATATAATAAGCTGTAAAGTCTAGCGATTATCTTGTGATGGGTGGACAACACCAAAGATTTAATCCTTAAAATAATCGTGAAAAGAACAAGATGACTTAGTAGCCTTATCAGTTATTTAATGCGATTTCAACTGTCTGTTTATTTCTTGCAATTTTCTTATTTCTTTTTTTCTTTTTTAGCTTTCACGGTTTCTATTTTTGTTCGCAGCTTAGAGGCAAAAGCCTTCCTCTAGGATTTCTTTTACCATAAATAAACACAAGCCTTGATTCTTTTTTTTTTTTTCATTCTGCTCCCCCTGCCTGTGAAAATTAACAAAGTCAGAATTACAATTTGCTCCCGGTCCATTTATAGAGAGAACCTAAAAACCAATTATAGATTTAAAAAGAGAAAAGAAAAGGATGGCAAATTGAATAATTTGTTTTAAAATCTATTCTTGTACTGGAATCACACCAAGATCCTACATGAACTCCAAACTCCCTGACCCTATGGTTAAGTATCTACCATTTATCTATCAACATCACACCTAAAATTTATACAAGCGTTATTAGAGATATAACATAAACCAATTCCAAATTTTTTTAAAATTCAAATCTGTTACAACTTCTATCTGCTGTTCTCCCCCCCCCCCCTTGTTTTTTTTCTATAAAGCTCAATGAATTTGTTTCATCAAAATGCACAAAAGTTAAAAGTCGCAATACGCGTTGATCTACAGTTGTAAGTATTCGAGGCATCCTTAAAGATAAACATAAAAAATAGGTAAAGCACAGATCTAAAGGTACAAAACAACCAAGTAGGAAACTAAATGTGAAACGAGAAGCACGGCTTAGAAATTGAATTTTATTTTGGAAAAAATAAGAACAAGGAGACGGGGAGGTCGGAGGTCAGAGAGGAATGGTTGATGGTATTTGTCTGCCTGTACTGCCCGGTACCATAGCCGGCGCAGGTCAGTGACAAATGATGCCAGGAAGGGAGGCAGGCAGACCAATTTGTCCAGTGTCATACCGGACCACCAATTCAAAAAAAAAAAAAAGAAAAAAAAAGAAAAAAAATTCAATCTAGGTTGATGCATTAGCGCAATGAAATCGATATTACATACATACAGTGATATCGAAACAACATTTAGTTTCGTTGTTGCTTTTTTTTTAAATTGCAGCCAGCTAAAGCATTCCCAGAAATCAATCTCTTCTGTCAACAAAGGATGCTCGAGTAAGATGGGTTTTTTTTCCCCCTTAGTTGTAGTACCGTTACATTTTTTAAACTCGCTGTGGTCTAAAATATCACGGATATGGGGGGAAAAAAATAACCAATAACTGCCTCAACGGAGTTTTTATTACAATTTTCCTCCCCTTTTGCGAGTTTTTTCCCCGTTAGTGCTACCGGGGTCTGGAGTCGCTTCCCTTCGGGATATAAATATCGGCATTGGGCATCGCCGGTCGGCGGTCTCTACAGGTCCATTTCCCTCTGGTCATCAATCTAACCCAAGAGAGGGTGTGATCCGACGCTCAGCAGTGAGGGCTAGGGGGGGGGGGGAGGGGGGGGATGAATGAAAGAAGGAAAAAAAGAGCAACGACAACAAACCATCTTATTGGCTGCTCTCGGCTTCCGGAAAAAAGCTCTCCTCAAATAGGTCGACATTTATTGCTGTTTCATTACACCATTAGCTTGCTTGTAGTGGGCGTGGTAGCAGAGGGGGGGAATGAATGAAAGAAGGAAAAAAAGGACAACGACAACAAACCATCTTATAGGCTGCTCTTGGCTTCCGGAAAAAAGCTCTCCTCAAATAGGTCGACATTTATTGCTGTTTCATTACACCATTAGCTTGCTTGTAGTGGGCGTTGTAGCAGGGGGGGGAAGAGAGCGGCACACAGAGAGGGGGAGGGCGACAGAGACAGAGAGAGGGAGAGAGAGAAGGAGAGAGAGAGTGGGGGAGAGAGACAGACAGACAGACAGAAAGAGAGAGAGAGAGAGACAAACAGATAGACAGACAGAAAGAGAGAGAGAGAGAGAGAGAGAGAGAGAGA
Source organism: Elysia crispata (assembly GCA_033675545.1). NCBI lineage: Eukaryota > Metazoa > Mollusca > Gastropoda > Plakobranchidae > Elysia > Elysia crispata. The sequence goes on along the minus strand of JAWDGP010003056.1, from coordinate 84,828 downwards.
CAGACAGACAGAAAGAGAGAGAGAGAGAGAGAGAGAGAGAGAGAGAGAGAGAGAAAGTGAGTGGGTGAGAGAGGGAGAGAGAGACAGAGAGAGAGACAGACAGACAGACAGACAGACAGACAGACGGACGGTCAAACAAACAGAAACTGAATCAGACATAGAAACAAGCCGGGGAGTTGTGCGTGTGTGAGAGAGAAAAGGTAAGAGGGGTTGGGGCTTTATTTTTTATAGCTCATGCGTTCTACGAAAAAAACAACAACCGTACACTCTTTTCTATCTCAATGATATAAACCATTAACAAATGGGTGAAGCAAATTAAATAAACCTTCCTTTTACGTTAGACGCAAAAATGAACACGACGGTACAATTATAATTACTTTTAAGGCTCATTTGTCACTCACTTTTACCTTTTTTTATTATTTGTAAAAAAAAAAAACCTTAATGGAAAAAGAAGCGCATTAATCTCGAACTGTGAATAACCCCTTATCAGAGTGTGTGACCAGCTGTGGCAATATTTCTTCGCATCCTTGGAGGGAAGGTGACCTCTCTGAAGTCAAAGCACCGGAAGTTCCTGGACAAGTCAGCAATTATAACCGTCAGCAGCGATTCTCACATGGCTGAATGTGAGTGTGGGGCCTCACCTCTGTGGCTGTGCCCTGCTTGACGGGGGCTTGTGGTGTGTTGGGAACGTTCTGAAAGCGCCTTTTTCCGCACGGGTTGCAGCAACATCGGTTCATCTCGCCTTGCTGTGTTCCATATCGAGCGTTGACCGTCACCAGTCGTCGTAAATGATTCCTGCTGACAACAAAGATCCATTACTGGGCGTGTACCTGGTCGCACTATTAACGGCACGCGAAGTGTGCAGCTCCCACACATGCACTGAGCTCGGCGAGCCGAATTATCGACTGGCTGATGCTCAGCCCTATATCATCAAACTGCCGTCAGATACCCGGATATGATCGTTATGTTGTCAAACTACAGATGTTAATTTCCCAAACATCATTTTTTTTTTTTTTTTTGCAAAGAGCACAACAGTTATTACTTCCTGTTTGTAATATTTAATTTAGTTTCAATATTATTTGGGTTTTTTTTTTTTTTCGATCTCGGAATGTGATTCGTATCCATCCAAGTTCTGTTGAATCTTGGATGTTTCTTACAGAGTCTAGCGCGAGAGTTTCAAAAGAGAAAGAGATTGTGCGATGCTTCAGTTGTTTATTGATGGACACTGATTTAAAGTATATAAGACTCGAGGTATTATTACCAATTGTCCTCAGCCAAAGCTTGCGCATACACACTCGCAGTATCTTTAGAATCTTTTTTTGTTATTATTTTATTTGATTTTATTCTTGCTTTTATATAAATGTTGATGATAAACTTTTTTCCGCAATCTGCGCAAATAACTATGCGTTGTTAGACAGGATGTGACATCATAACCATTTCTCCCTTTTGACCCGTATTTACAGCTAAGTGGATCTGGCTTGAGACATGAAGGAAATCAGCTGGAGCTAAATGTGAGGTGGCTTGCGATTGTCAGGCTCAATGACTAGTTTGGGAGAATTGTGAGTTCCAGATTTTTTGAAAGCCCAACCAATTTTCTGTATAAAACAGTTGACTTTTTTAGAATACATTAGTATTTGGCTGAGATATGACCTTATATATAAGGCTGGGGAATGAGAGTGTGAGAAAAAAAGTGTATAAAGTTCGGAAAAATTTTCATGCAGAGTTGCAGTTAGTCTTCACAAAAACACCATAAAGCATATTTAAAGTTTCTTTTGGGCTCTGACACTTTTTGACAAGATAAAAAAAAAAGGTTGATATTTCATGAGAAGCTAAAAAGTAAGAAAACTTGAAAATTTGATTTTCTTTTTTTTTATGTTTGAAGCCCAATGGCTCAAAACAGTAATTTCCGACATGAGCCTGAAAATCCCAGACCACCTCCAAATGTTAAAGCTTAAAACCAGACCTGAGTTTTTCAGATGTTTTACTCCGAATTGCAGAGCATGCGGATACCTACACATATGCCTTTATCAACTCACACGTGGGTGTGTAAAAAGAACAAGTTCGCTTTTGTCTAACGTACGGGCAATAACTTTGGTCGGGTACCCATTATACCCACATAGGAGGCAAAAAGTAGGAATACACCCTAGACCATCTGGGTCAGCTGAACAGCAATGGGGAGTAAAAGTGTGACGTCACATTTGATTATAAACAATGTGAGAATACTGAGAACTTCAGGGCTTTACAAGCTGTGACATGGATCAGCCAAACTCACCGACTTTTGTAGGTTTTTCTTTTTTTTTTTTTTTTTTTTTGTTCACCTGATTCATCAAATATTGTTTTACTCACAACGCATGGACGCACAATTAAAGTAAAGTTGCCGCTCTAAATCGTTAAGTTTTGAAACAAATTTGGGTCTCTATCGTAGAGACAATATGAAGAATATTTTGTTTAGAACCAGTAACTATGCGTTGTGTGGTGAGAGGAGGTGGCATCATCACCTTTCTCTCCAGTTGATTTTGTTTATCATTCACACTCGTAAGGGTAAGTATAGAGAAAGAGAAACGGGGAGAGACAGAAAGAGAAAGAGATATTGCACACAGAAAATAATAGACAGAAAAGGAAAGAATTGCTGTAAACAGAAAGAGAAAGACATACAGTAGAGAGAAAGAGAAAGACATACAGTAGACAGAAAGAGAAAGACATACAGTAGAGAGAAAGAGAAAGACACACTGTAGACAGAAAGAGAAAGACATACAGTAGAGAGAAAGAGAAAGACATACAGTAGAGAGAAAGAGAAAGACACACTGTAGACAGAAAGAGAAAGACATACAGTACAGAGAAAGAGAAAGACACACTGTAGACACAAAGAGAAAGACATACAGTAGACAGAAAGAGAAAGACATACAGTAGACAGAAAGAGAAAGACACACTGTAGACAGAAAGAGAAAGACATACTGTAGACAGAAAGAGAAAGACACACTGTAGACAGAAAGAGAAAGACATACAGTAGACAGAAAGAGAAAGACATACAGTAGACAGAAAGAGAAAGACATACAGTAGACAGAAAGAGAAAGACACACTGTAGACAGAAAGAGAAAGACACACTGTAGACAGAAAGAGAAAGACATACAGTAGACAGAAAGAGAAAGACACACTGTAGACAGAAAGAGAAAGACACACTGTAGACAGAAAGAGAAAGACATACTGTAGACAGAAAGAGAAAGACATACAGTAGACAGAAAGAGAAAGACATACAGTAGACAGAAAGAGAAAGACATACTGTAGACAGAAAGAGAAAGACATACTGTAGACAGAAAGAGAAAGACATACTGTAGACAGAAAGAGAAAGACATACTGTAGACAGAAAGAGAAAGACATACAGTAGACAGAAAGAGAAAGACATACAGTAGACAGAAAGAGAAAGACATACTGTAGACAGAAAGAGAAAGACATACAGTAGACAGAAAGAGAAAGACATACAGTAGACAGAAAGAGAAAGACATACAGTAGACAGAAAGAGAAAGACATACTGTAGACAGAAAGAGAAAGACATACTGTAGACAGAAAGAGAAAGACATACTGTAGACAGAAAGAGAAAGACATACAGTAGACAGAAAGAGAAAGACATACAGTAGACAGAAAGAGAAAGACATACTGTAGACAGAAAGAGAAAGACATACAGTAGACAGAAAGAGAAAGACATACTGTAGACAGAAAGAGAAAGACATACTGTAGACAGAAAGAGAAAGACATACAGTAGACAGAAAGAGAAAGACATACTGTAGACAGAAAGAGAAAGACATACAGTAGACACAAAGAGAAAGACATACTGTAGACAGAAAGAGAAAGACATACAGTAGACAGAAAGAGAAAGACATACAGTAGACAGAAAGAGAAAGACATACTGTAGACAGAAAGAGAAAGACATACTGTAGACAGAAAGAGAAAGACATACAGTAGACAGAAAGAGAAAGACATACAGTAGACAGAAAGAGAAAGACATACTGTAAACAGAAAGAGAAAATTGGACTGAACACAGAGAGAGAAAAAGCATTGTAAATAAAAAGACAAAGAGATATTGCAGACAGAAAGTGAAAGAGATGATGTAGTTAGAGAGACAAACAGACAAAAGTCACAGACAATGAGATGAAGCGCAGTCTTAGGAAGAAATAAAAAAGAAATAACAGTTTCCATAGATGTTTTTCTTTCTTTTTGTTTGTAAAGTTCAAGCCCAGAGGGTTATTAACTCACAACAGACAGACAATTAGATCTCCTGCTCGACCGACTTTGAGGGCCACAAAAAGTTCTGTTGCTATTTCAGAGTTTACAGCTCTCCAAGTGATAGTTTTCCAGCTGTCCAAGGGATAGTTTTTCCGTTCTCCAAGGGATAGTTTTCCCGCTGCTGAAAGTATTGAGAAGTTCTTGAGCAGCTGCACTCAGGGCAAGGGACTTGTGGGAAATGCGCCTTCATTATTTTCAAATCCGAATTTGACGATCTGACTTCCTGTCATTATCCCCGTCACCACACAAATCGGTTTGCTCATTAATTTAAAAAGAGAGAGAAAGAGAGAGAGAGAGAGAGAGAGAGAGAGAGAGAGAGAGAGAGAGAGAGAGAGAGAGAGAGAGAGAGAGAGAGAGAGAGAGAGTTAGAGTAAGGGAAAGAAGAAAAGTGTGGCCAATTTTTATTGCCTAATTTTTAAATGAATGAGAATTTGAAAAGACATACAAAACAAGCGTTTTTTCTTCTCTCCCCCCTCCCCCCGCCCCTTTTTTTTTCATACACAAACACACATACATCTGATCAAATGACAGCGCAATTTGCGTTTTCATTGAATTTGTCAACATTATGAGAACACAACTAATTCTGAACTTGTTTAATCTATTTATAGATCCTTAATAGACGGCTACGAATTCCCTAAAAATAGGATACATAAGTGCACAATGCATTTATAAAACAATTTGGATTTTTTTTTTACAAAATGAGCTGTCTTTTCATGTAGGATCAATATATGCATTATGGAAACATGCCAGGTAGGCCAAGGGTAAAAGTCGACAACTTTCAAGAAACGCACACTCTCCATTAGCGATCGAACACAAACTCTTCACGAATGAACCTGCCGACAAGATAAGAACCTGCCAACAAGATAAGATACTATCTTCACTCTTCTAAAGAGCAGAGATAAGAAAGAACAACAAGAAAGAACAGATGCGCACATTACGAGGCTTCTGAAAAAATCAGGCCGAGGTACCAAAATGAGCAAATTTTTGCATAAAGATCTATTTTTTTTTACCTTTTAAGCTCAGTTAGGGCAGAATTGTACTAAGATTGTACTCTTTATTCAGTCCACAGGCCCACACAGCAAAAATATTTACCTGTCCTGATTGTGCCAACTAGTTTAATGATATATCTCACTTTTGCACTTAATACAAGATTGGTTTACCTTTTTTTTTTCGGCTACTTGGCCTCTTTTTTTTAGAAGCCTCGGTATATAATCAAACATATCGGAATCTATAGGCCCTAATCGTGAGAGGAAAGCTCCATGGACGAGACAATGGTGGTCTTTACAAATCTAATACAATAGAGAAGCTAGCACTGGCTACTATCTTTCCGTGCCACAGACTCTTGGACTTTAGAGAGACTTGACCAAACACCGCAAACATCGGGCCTTGACAGCCGACCACACCACTGAACCGTTTCAAACGCCTGGGGTGTTGTAGAGAGAGACGGAGCATCTTGCGCATAAGCTTCCACACAAAATATCTTTTCTTCTTTTTGTCATGAAATAGCCTGTGGAGTGACGGTCGGGCAATGTTTGTTGACAGATTGAAAAAGTTAAACTCTTCACTCTTAACCGCAATTAGTGACTAATACAGGAACTTTGGAGGCTGTTGTCGAGAAAAGCCAAGTGCGTTTGCTGTAGAAATTACAACAGGTCAAAATTATCTCTGAAATATTGAAAAGTAATTGATACAAATTTTCCATGTTCAATATATTTGATTTAAATTCTCGATTGATTCGTTTACCGATAAGTGGATTGCATGAATGAAATCATTTGTTTGACTTATTTATCAAAAGTGGCCTCACTGATTGATGCCTGGATATCTTATTGCTTGGAAAAACGGTTAAATGATAGATTGAAAGATTATTTTTCAGTCTTGAATGCGTTTTGGCAAACTTCATTGATTGATTAACATGGCAATCTACCACAAGAAACGTACTCATTTGGTATGTTGGAAGATGAAATTACGTTTTGGCAATCCCAGAAAAGATTGATAATTCTGTCCTTTTCAAATCTATTTTAAGATCTTTTTTACACACGTAATTATAAGAAGATTTGCGATTACCGCATAAAGTGTATCAAGGTGCACAGCCTTTCGGGAATTCCCTAACTGCGCATTTATTTGAACCTATCGGTACATGATATTTAACTTTAAAAAAACATCTATAAATAGTTTTGGATTCTACATAATGAGCCAACTGTTTTTATTGGCATTAATAGAGATAGAGATGAGTCTGGAACAAGAAATACTGCCAAAGCATCAGGAATCAATTTGAAGTTCTTGCACAGCACAACAGCTGCTGTGGCAACACCTCAGTAAATAGACTAACTTAAATAAGTCAGCAGCCACGCTGTAGCACAACTATGAGACATGAGCAAAGAATGGAATTAATCTGAAATTCTTAGTTTTAGCACAACAGCAGCTGCGGTAAGACATCCGTAATATAACACGCTCTACTCTCTCACTGTCTATTTTATTTCAAGGTATAAATTGTAAGCGATAATTCATGCCATGGCTCTGCGAGATTGTTTCAGGGGAACTCGGTTTTTGTTTTTTTTTTTTAATTTTTGTACTTCCAAGAAGATAAAAAGAGAAGAGCAAAACGAAGATAAATTTTCTTCACTGGGATGTAGTAGTGATTTAAATTCCTTCGTGTTACATATTGTTTTTTTTATATATTTGTGTGTCAGTTGTTCTTTTGTTATCTTTTCTTCATTCATTGTCTTCTTCTTCTTCTTCTTCTTCTTCTTCTTCTTCTTCTTCTTCTTCTTCTTCTTCTTCTTCTTCTTCTTCTTCTTCTTCTTCTTCTTCTTCTTCTTCTGCTTCTTCTTCTTCTTCTTCTTCTTCTTCTTCTTCTTCTTCTTCTTCTTCTTCTTCTTCTTCTTCTTCTTCTTCTTCTTCTTCTTCTTCTTCTTCTTCTTCTTCTTCTTCCCTCTATCTTTCTCTTAACCACTATTCTACCCCAGAATTCACTCTGTCTTTGACAAACCGCCTCAAGCTTCGGGAGACAAGTCAGTTTCACGAGATAATTTTTTCCACTTGATTCT
>JAWDGP010003056.1:70000-72500 GCA_033675545.1 Elysia crispata | reverse complement strand
TGATCTAAGGTATCTTAGCTGATGAGGCGATGGTGTTGATGGTGGTGATATGAAAACTGTTGTCATGTACGGGATATTAGCTCGCGACACGTTAGTGTCAATGGAGGTTATATGTAAACTGTTGTGATGTAAGGTATCTTAGCTAAAGACACAATGGTGTTAATGGGGGTGATATTGTATACTGTTGTGATGTAAGGAATCTTAGCTAACGAGACGATGGTGTTAACGGTGTTAATATGGAAACTGTTGTGATGTAAGGTATATTAGCTCGCGACATGTTGGTGTTAATGGTAGTGATATGGAAACTGCTGTGAAGGCAGGTATCTCAGCTTAAGACACGATGGTGTTAATGGTTGTGTTATGTAAAGCTACAAAATTATCTGAGCTTACGACCCGATGGTTTTAATGGTGTTCTCTTGCTAATATCATCTTAGCTTACAAGACGGTGGTGTTGTGTTGATGTGTAAAACTCTTGTAAGATGATTATCTTATCTCACGACACAATAGTATTGAAAATGTTGATGTGTAAATTCTTGTAGAATAATTATCTTGACTGCAGAATACTAGACATGTCAGTATCCTTTCCTCTCTGTGTCACCTCTTTCTCTCTCTGTTCCTCTCTCTCTCTCTCTCTCTCTCTCTCTCTCTCTCTCTCTCTCTCTCTCTCTCTCTCTCTCTCTCTCTCTCTCTTTCTCTCTCTCTCTCTTTTCTCTCTTTTTCCTCTCTCTCTCTCTCTCTATCTATCTATCTATCTATCTATCTATCTTCTATCTATCTATCTATCTATCTATCTATCTATCAGTCGATCTATCTATCTATCTCTCTCTGCCCTCTTTCTCTAAACCTATCCCCCATCTTCCTTTTCTTCATCCACACCACTCTTTTCCTTCTCTCTCTATTTTCTGCTTCCACCTACCAACTCAGTCAGTAACTCACCTAAGACCGCAAGCAGACTGTATTCACTCAGCGCATTAAAGCCTCCCGCACCAAGTCATCCAGCAAGCGCCTGAGACATGTTGAATCTAACTCAGCCCGCGCCTGGTGCACAGATCATGGAGCTTGCGACTTGAGCCGATACACTGAGATGCTCCGACACATCGTGAGTGTGTGTGTGTGTGTGTGGGGGGGTTAGTCAATCCACCTCCAAGTATATGTCCATGTAATAAATATTGACATACATCTTATTCTAGTTTTCCGTCGCTATGTGGTTTCTCAAGTTTATCTGGTAAGTCTATCCACACCGATGCTCAGCTGCCAGACATAATAATTATATGGTGATGAAAACATCTTGAGTGCTCAATTGGAATTATTTTGTGCTGAGATGGCAGGAATCAATAAGTCGATAGAAAAACGGATTTACGGTTACTTCACCTTTCACTTTATGATGGAGTCCCGCTTGTAACGAGTAAACATGCTTGTCTTGATTAAAAAAGCAATTCGTTCTCGAAAGTTCAAGCCGCATCGTTAAAAGTTGTGGTTGTTGTTGTTGTTATTGTTGTTGTTGTTGTTGTTGCTGTTGTTTTAACGCAAACTACGGATATTTTATAGCGTGGTGGATGAGAGATTCCAAAGAAAGAGATGGATAAAGAAATGCTCCGCCGCTCCTCTTGGGGATTCTCTTTATAAACTTTATATACAAATAAACTAGCTACTACCCATGCGTCGTCGTATACAACACACCCACACACACACACACACGAACACACGAACACATACATAGAGCCACAGCTCGCGTGTTGACTGCTGTCAGCAGTATGTAAAGCTAGTCTCGACGCAGCAAGTAAATAACTCGCTTGGAATCACATAGTTTGCTTGAAGTTTACGTGTTGATGGAACATGGCCTGACTATGTGTAGCGCTGCTTTACACTTGGTCATCCTGATACACGGATTTGATGATGATAATAGTAATAATAATAATAATAATAATAATAATAATAATAAGAAGAAGAAGAAGAAGAAGAAGAAGAAGAAGAAGAAGAAGAAGAAGAAGAAGAAGAAGAAGAAGAAGAAGAAGAAGAAGAGGAGGAGGAAGAGGAGGAGGAGGAGAAGAAGAAGAAGAAGAAGAAGAAGAAGAAGAAGAAGAAGAAGAAGAAGAAGAAGAAGAAGAAGAAGAAGAAGAAGAAGAAGAAGAAGAAGAAGAAGAAGAGGAGGAGGAAGAGGAGGAGGAGGAGAAGAAGAAGAAGAAGAAGAAGAAGAAGAATGGTAATAATAGTAGTAGTAGTAGTAGTAGTAGTAGTAGTAGTAGTAGTAGTAGTAGTAATAATAATAATAATAATAATAATAATAATAATAATAATAATAATAATAATAATAATAATAATAATGATAACAAGGGAGGCTACTCCAACCACTCTCCGTCACGTCAGTGTTTATGGCACCTGCGTCTGGATTGTTGCCCAGAAGATCGTGGGCTTGTGGCGGTTGCAGTTGTTGTTGTTGTTGTTGTTGTTGTTGTTGTTGTTGTTGTTGTTGTTGTTGTTGTTGTTGTTGTTGTTGTTG
>JAWDGP010003056.1:27500-65000 GCA_033675545.1 Elysia crispata | reverse complement strand
CGTAAAAATATTCAGGCTGAGCTGAATTTCTGTACACGTCTCTTTGTAATATGGTTGTGGTAACTGTTTTAACGTTAAACGACTCTTTTGGAATTTTATTTAAAAAAAAAAAAATCCAACATCCTGTTTTCTTTGAATCAGCAAACTGTTTAAATTAAGCTCATGAGTAATTAATGAAAGCAACAGAACTGGAAAATAATGTTAAGATTAAAAATTGCAACGTTAATAATAAGAAATAAAATGAAACAAATTAGAAATTGTACATCCTTACAAATCTAGACAAAAATCAGATCATTTGACTTCCATTCTAGGTTCAGCCTGGACAAAATTAGTTTTAAGTTAACCGTCAAGAAAATCAAAAAAAAAAAATATACAAGAAATATTTTTTTAAAATGTTTTAAATAAATCTAAAGTTTGAAATCGGATTGCAAAATTACTGATGTAACAAAGTAAAGTATCTCATTATATTAATGATTAAAACTATTTTCGAACACGAAACGCAATTTAGTAAGAGGAGATGGCAATGAATTAATTATAATTATGAGATAAACGACCGGTGGAAGTCGAAAATAATAATAAGGAAATAAATCTTGTCTCTCTCTGAGTCTCCCAATCTTTCTATGTAAAAAAATAGTAGCAGGAGGATCCGAGCCAGTCTCTGGTAAGATTGAAGAGGTTTATTCAGTGACAAATAAAGAGGTTTATTCAGAGACAAATAAAGAGGTTTATTCAGTGACAAATGGGTAGGGCTGTGTATGAGGACAGGTCGTGCAGGGATGCCCGAGCGGGTCAACTTTCTGGTGGACGAATCTGTGCGAGTTATCCAGTTACCCAAAGATATTTATTTTGTTGAGACCAATGAAGAGCGAGGTGGAGAAAAAAAAAGAAAAAAAAGTACGGTTTCCTTGCATCTTGTTAATGTTTAGCTTAGTTTGACATAGAACACAAAAACCACACCCAACTTCGCTTTTACGTAAGTATAGCTTTTGAGATTAAAAGTTGTATTTCTTTGGAAAAGAAATTTTTCTTGTTACTTTTTCGGTATTTTTTTTTTTTTTTTTTTGTAAACCTTTAGGGAAATGATTGTCTAGGCATGTTTTATTGATATCAGATAATCCCGCATGAAAAACTAAGACGGTGAAGATATTTACCGCCGTAATGTAATTATTAGTAAACTGTACGCTGTGTTGTTTTTATGTACAATATTTTTTTTTATAAATGTGGGTTGAAGCATCACCTCTGATAAATTCTGCGACAAGTTTTTCAATTCATAAATTTCCGGTATTATTAAAGTAAAGGGGGAGGGGAGAGGGAATGGTTAATATGATCTTCAAAACATCTCGAGTTAAGGTTAAACCTGGCTGGAGAAAGACAATCGCCAGCAGTGGAGACATAAACCGTTCTTTTTGAAATCTTTGTACTCCTGTGCTGCGAGGTAACATATCTGAGACAACAAGAGGAGAGGAGAGGACACGTCTCGAAAACTTTGACCTACATTCAAAGTCTGAGTGAAGTCTGATTATTAAACTTAAGAAATGTAATGGACATAATACTGGTTGCAACAAATATGTGAAGATATCTTCACAGATTCCGTCTACATTCAAAGTTTTAATGGAATCTGATTATTAAACTTAAGAAATGTAATGGACATAAAAACTGGTTGCAACAAATATTTGAAGATATCTCTACAGATTGCACCTACAGTCAAAGTCTTAGGAGAGTTTAGTGTCAACAAAAAATAATCAGTTAGGAAATATTATGAGCCTAACGGTGATCGCAACAAAAAAAAAGTTCTCATTTTTTTATCTTTTTCAGAGTAAACTTACATGGTCAAAGAATTCGAAAATAATAACTTTTTTTTTACTAGTTGGACCCCATAAACATTTTGCTAAAATCTGGGAAGGAATCGGTTGCTAACATTTCTCCAGCAACATCCTTATCAAACAGACATCTACATCTATACCTAACGACATGTACATCTTACAAACACATGGTTATAATTAGCATAATGTTTAAATTTGATCCTAGATCCATTTGAAATTTGCTGTTATTAATAGTTTCAAAGTGATATGTAAATATATACATATATATATATATATATATATATATATATATATATATATATATATATATGTACATATATATATATATATATATATATCTTGAGAAAAAAATATATATATCGATGTATGTTTGTCTGAAGCTTTAGAGTGGATAGAGGTTGTAATTTTCGAACAAAAATGTTTTACCGGCAGTGTATCAACATTAATATAGAAAATGATATAACAGGTTTAATGGATTTATTTATTTATTTTTTTTTTGGTTCTGACGAATTTTTGAACTTTTTTTTTATAGCCCCCAACTTAGTTGAAGCAATGAAAAAATCGAAATAGAATATCTCCCGAAATTTAGAAAATGGGAATTATATCCAACAAAATCATCGACTTTGGACTATTAAATTGTTGAGTAAGCCAAGCTTAAATGGTGAACGCCCTGTAATTTTAGTGTTTCGGGTATGTTTTACTCAAGGCCTAAATTTTAACCATAGAGGGTATATATATATATATATATATATATATATATATATATATATATATATATATATTATTTTCGAAAAATTCAAAGAATAATGTTATGCATGATACGTGCCCATATATTTCTTGACACAAAAGCTTTCGCGTGATCAATCTAGAGTAAGAGACAGGGTTGTCTAGGCTTGTAAAGTATTATATACCCGCCCGCCATTCATCGGTAAAATAGTTGATGGATAAAGGTCATTCCCAGCTTCCCACTCCGTATTAGATCCATCGGGAAACTTAGGGGAGTTTACTCTTCTGATCACACGGATAACTCCCGGATTATGGGTGTGGTAATTCTATAATTATGTAATCCTCTCCGTGGCAGTATATTATCTTACATGTAAAGATAGCGTTTCTGTGCATTTCAAGGATTATGGGTGTGGTAATTCTATAATTATGTAATCCTCTCCATGGCATTATATTATCTTACATGTAAAGATAGCGTTTCTGTGCATTTCACGGATTATGGGTGTGGTAATTTTATCATTATGTAATTCTCTCCATGGCATTATTGCATATATTACTTGTAAAGACTTGGTCAAGTCGGTAGGACGCTTGACTACCAATCCAAAAGTCCCGAGTTCGAATCACAGTCCAGGCCAAAAAGGTTTTTTTTTCAGCTCTCTTGTGAATACTCAGCACTAAATTAGGTAGTTAAGTCTCTTTGGACTCGGGGAAAATAAAGGCGACTAGGAGAGCAATGGCAAACTGCTGCACGATGTCGTATGCCAAGAACAGTCAGGGCTCCCCTGGTTCCCACACGCTCGGATCAAGGTCGGGACTCACTTTACTTTGCTAAGTAAAGATGGAGTTTTTTTTAAACTATCCCCAATAAGAGTAGTTCGCTAGTTTTGTGAAATCTAAATCCATTCATAGATCTTTTTCATCAAACGTTGATTGTCATGTACGTTTAGATAAATGCAACAGCGATAAATTCACGCAAGGCTTCCGGCATTTTTTGCTGTAATTCCCAACGTTCTAAAGTAATAAGCGTTTCAATGGCTCTTGAAATAAATTTTTATGTTTATGTAATGACAGGTTTCACCGATTTTCCATATTAAAAACAATTTTTGTTTAGGATTATCTTCAAGCTTTTTTATCTATTTGCAAAATATGAGGAGATTTTAGCTAATTTCCCTAAAGGCTTTTGTCGAATGTAACATAATCATTTTGAACGTTACGGTGTGTGCGGACAATGCCAAGTCCATTAAGTTATTACTATCGCAAAGCCGATAAGCTTGTACTCACTGTTATCTGCCTAATTTACTGATAATCAGTGATATCGGCCTAAATTATCCTTTAAGTCGTTTTTCATTTTTATTTCCTACATTATAATTTTAAATAAGCGTAGTGACAGGTATCAGTTACCATTCTAGAAATCTGTAGTCAGTTAGAAAGTGTTGACACCAGTGCAGAGATAGAGACATTGTCAAGAACAAGGGGGACGTGTGAAGACAAGTTGACAATCTGTAGGTAGGTTACTAGAGAGAGAGAGAGAGCGAGAGAGAGAGAGAGAGAGAGAGAGAGAGAGAGAGAGAGAGAGAGAGAGAGAGAGATACATAGGGAGAGAGAGATACATAGGGAGACGGATAGCTGGATGAAAATAAATAGTTACAAAGATGAAATGATGATGGACAGGAAGAAAATCAGATAGATAAAGGATGAAACAGATAATGAAAGAAAATTAATTGGGTAGATAGAGATAAATAGACAGATAAATATAAAGATAAATAATGATAATAATAAAATTGATTACCTAGATTTAGTTTGACATGACTGCCCGTACGGTTCTCTGGCTTGCAACTCTGGAGTCATGGGGAACTAAATCTAGGTAATCAATTTTATTTTCATATTTATAAACGCTCCTCTTTCCCGAACACTATTACAGAATGCAAGAATAATCGTCAAGCAATATATGAATAGATAGATAGATAGGTAGGTAGGTAGGTAGATAGATAGATAGGTAGATAGATAGATAGATAGATAGATAGATAGATAGATAGATAGATAGATAGATAGATAGATAGATAGATAAATCGTTTGATGGATAGACAGACGAATGGGTTGACGGATAGATACTCATGTGGATAGGTGGATAGATTGATAGATAGATAGGTAGGTAGATGGATAGATAGATAGATAGATAGATAGATGGATAGATAGATAGGTAGGTAGGTAGGTAGGTAGATAAATAGATAGATAGATAGATAGATAGATGGATAGATAGATAGGTAGGTAGGTAGGTAGGTAGATAAATAGATAGATAGATAGATAGATAGATGGATAGATAGATAGAAAGATAGATAGATAGATAGATAGATAGATAGATAGATAGATAGATAGATAGACAAATCGTTTGATGGATAGACAGACGAATGGGTTGACGGACAGATACTCATGTGGATAGGTGGATAGATTGATAGATAGATAGATAGGTAGATAGTTAACTTTTGCTACCCATGTTAGGAATTTTTCTTCAACCATCGAGAGGTCTGTCATTCAACTACACCTACAACTCATCCTGCCTTAAAGATAATCTGAACAAATCGTTCTTTCCCGAACCTCTATGGGTGTTTTTGTCGGTTTGTTTGTTTGTTTGTGCGTAGAGACGAAATGCATAGAACCTTTTACAGCAGTTGAGAACTTGCTGGACATCATTTTTTTTTCCTTTTTTTCCTTTTTTTTTTTTTAAATGTCCGCACAGACAATAATCCTCGGAAGTTTCCCTCTCCCAAGTTTGTTTTTCTTGGGAGATCGATCAGGCCCCAGTGGCAGAGCAGTCTAGGCCGACCGGGTTTATTGCCAGCCGGGATCCACACTCAAATAATATTAAACACAAAAAAAGGAAAGTTGTTGCCCCCCCTGCCCTCTTTCACTCGCCTTTCCCTTCGTTTTCAATGATTTCCTTATTCATATTTTTACTTATTTTGTTGTTCAAAAGAAGAGCAATGAAAACACATGCTCACACGCACTTTTTTTTCTTGTTCGTTTTGCTGCTCCTTTTTCTTCTTCTTTGTCTCGCTTTTTTATGTCTTTATTTTTTTTTTTCACCTTTTTACCGTTCCGAGGAAGAGGAATGGGAAAACAACAAATAACAACAGCAACAACAACAACAACAACAACAACAACAACAACAACAAAACTAACGATGGATAGAGGATATTTAAACATTTGATGCGGTTATCTTAGTTCTTTCTATTCTCTATTCTCTATGAGAGGAAAACATGTCATCCAAAGCTAGTCTTGTTTTTTCTTTTTTTTTTTTTAAATCTTGTCACCGAAGACAAAGGTATCTCAATTTCTAAACTCAAAACGCGACCAAAATGTGCATAACTTTAGCTCTGAACTTTGTATAAGAACTTTGTTAGAGAGATTGAAGGAGCATGCAATTTGAAGTGCACAAGTTTGGGTGAATTTTGCATGTTGAAACAGAACTTTCGCTTGCAGACACACGGGTGACCAGGCCTGTGCTACTCGCCTGGTCTGACGGTATGTCCGAGTGCCGGAAAATTAAGGAGAAGTTTTGTGGCTTGGTACAATAAAACGAGAGAAGATGCTCGGTGAGTTTATGTGAACAATATCATTTTAGTTGCCAGTTCGTAGAAGGAAAAAAAATCCGTATCTCGCGATACGTTGTATCGTTATAGTGAAGTTCAATCACGTATGGTTTTCTCACTCGTCTAGCTAATAATTTTCTTTTAAATCAAAGGTATTGCGAATATCGCTTTATTTCCATCATGGATGTGAATTTAAAAAAAGCAAGAAAGCCTCTCTATCGTCAAGGGTCGAGCCCTCTTCTTGGGCGCGTTCATTATAATGATGGGAATTATTATTTCTGTAGAACCGAAGGAGACCAGTTAGATACCTTAACAATAATTATACTCACCGTTCAAAGGCTGTGTCAGGGTCGGGTGTCAGCTTAGAGCTCAGCTCTAACAAGAACCTGACGTGGTTGAGAAATCTGGATAGACCAGCTGTGGAGGGTCGCGTCGATGGATTGTGTATAGGCTCCGCTGTATCATGGGAAAAACAGAGTGTATCGGGTGTTGAGTTCAAACCTCACTTGATTTTACACTAGTTGAGCGTGTATAGGCTCCGTTGTATCATGAGAAAAACATAGTGTATCGGGTGTTCAGTTCAAACCTCACTGGATTTCACATTAGTTGAGCGTGTATAGGCTCCACTGTATCATGAGAAAAACAGAGTGTATCGGGTGTTCAGTTCAAACCTCACTGGATTTCACACTAGTTGAGCGTGTATAGGCTCCACTGATTCATCGGAGAAAACAGAGTGTATCGGGTGTTCAGTTCAAACCTCACTGGATTTCACACTAGTTGAGCGTGTATAGGCTCCACTGATTCATCGGAAAAAACAGAGTGTATCGGGTGTTCAGTTCAAACCTCACTGGATTTCACACTAGTTGAGCGTGTATAGGCTCCACTGATTCATCGGAAAAAACAGAGTGTATCGGGTGTTCACTTCAAATCCCACGCTTAGGATATCATGGGAAAAAAGCTGAGAACAAAAGATGTGTTGTTTCTAATCGGTGAACACACGGCTAATCATATCAACCAACAATCAAACGTGTTTAGTGTCTCGCGCACAGATTGAGAGGGTGTATCGCGTGTTTGACCTAAGCAATGAACAGAGGAAGTTTCCAATTGTCGTGGAAGGATATTAGAATCTGAACGGGAAACTTTTAGCTGGTGTTTGTTAAAAATTGTGCCTGAAAAAATCAGTCTCGTTAGTGATAATTAAATGATTAACTCGCGAATTTTTGTGCATGATGGATTTGATTTGTTTTTCAAGCTAGAAGGATATCTCTCTGCCTTTATGTAGATGTTTGTTTGCAATCGCTGCTTCTACAGTAAGTTCCGATAAAGAATGTTAGAAGAGTAAAATCTAGAATTTAATGTAAAAAAAAAAATATTTTTTTCTTACAATTATAAAAAAACTTATACTATTTTCACAACTAAAACCAAACGGGCAAATTTTGCCAAGCCTTACGATGTTGGGAGATTCAACGACAAAAAAACTCACTTTCAGTAATGGAAAGGTGGGCGTGTACAAGCACAAACTGCGGCCTTGACTAGAGAGAGAGAGAGAGAGAGGTGTTTATCTGATCTGAGACTCTCAAGGCCTTTCTTACGCCAGACCCGGCGCCAGCGACTGTTTCACCTTTTATTCTCCGCGCTGTTTGCACGAGTGCCGCCCTCGCGACCACAACACAGCTACAGCTGGGCCGGCGCGGACGGTGCACGCGCGCGCACTAAGCTGGCTTAACGCCCGGCGTGAGCTGCGCTCTCTCTCTCTCTCTCTCTCTCTCTCTCTCTCTCTCTCTCTCTCTCTCTCTGTCTCTGTCTCTGTCTCTGTCTCTCTCTCTCTGTGAGTCTCTCTCTGTCTCTCTCTCTGCGAGTCTCTCTCTCTCTGAGTCTCTCTCTCGCTCTCTTTCTCTCTCTCTAGCTCTTTCTCTCTGTGTCTCTCTCTCTTTCTCTCTCTCTCTCTCTCTGAGTCTCTCTCTGTCTGTCTCTGTCTCTGTCTCTCTTTCTCTCTCTTTCTCTTTCTCTCTCTCCTTCTCTCTCTCTCTTTCTCTCTCTCTCTCTGAGTCTCTCTCTGTCTGTCTCTGTCTCTCTCTCACAGCTGGTCGGTCAGTGGTTCGGGACGAATGGTTAGAGGGAGATAGATAGATAGATAGATAGAGAGAGAGAGAGAGAGAGAGAGAGAGAGAGAGAGAGGAAGGGAGAAGCGAGAGGGCGCGCTGGGGAGATAGAGACAGGAAAAGAGAGAGTTTGCAAAAAGACAGGAGAGCGAGAGAAAGCTCGTTCATGAACGGATAGGGAGAGCGAAAACAATTATATTGGTAATGGAAAGGGGAGGGATGGAGAGAGTGAGATAAATACAGCAGGGAAGAAGAGGAAAGAGAGATGGAGAGTATGAATAAGTAAAGAAGGGGGCGACCTTTATAAACAAGTAAACAGACAGGATGGCAAATCTGATAAAAGATAGAAAGATAGAGAAAGAAAGAGAGAGATGGAGCGCGAAGAGAGACAGACAGACAGATAGACAGACAGAGTGACAGACAGAGCAATAGAAAGAGACAAAGAGCGAGAAAGAGAGAGAGACATAGCGAGAGAAAGAGAGAGACATAGCGAGAGAAAGAGAGAGAAAGAGAGAGACATAGCGAGAGACAGCGAGAGAAACAGAGAGACATAGAGAGAGAAAGAGAGAGACATAGCGAAAGACCGAGAGAGAAACAGAGAGACATAGAGAGAGAAAGAGAGAGAGACATAGCGAAAGACCGAGAGAGAAAGAGAGATACATAGCGAGAGACCGAGAGAGAAAGAGAGAGACATAGCGAGAGAAAGAGAGAGACATAGCGAGAGACAGAGAGAGAAACAGAGAGACATAGAGAGAGAAAGAGAGAGACATAGCGAAAGACCGAGAGAGAAACAGAGAGACATAGAGAGAGAAAGAGAGAGACATAGCGAAAGACCGAGAGAGAAACAGAGAGACATAGCGAGAGACCGAGAGAGACATAGAGAGAGAAAGAGAGAGACATAGCGAGAGACCGAGAGAGAAACAGAGAGACATAGCGAGAGACCGAGAGAGACATAGAGAGAGAAAGAGAGAGACATAGCGAGAGACCGAGAGAGAAAGAGAGAGACATAGCGAGAGACCGAGAGAGAAAGAGAGAGAGACCATATCTCATCATTGAAGAACGACTCGACTTGTTCTCAATTTACGGCCCAGTACAAAGAACGCGACAGCTCTAATTTAACAATAACAGTGCGACTCTCCTTCTCTCGTTGTTACCGCTGAAATCCATGTAACTGAGACGCACACTAAAGAACACATATATAAACAGCAATGGTCTTTACTCCAACAGGTTAAAAAAATCAGTAGGTCAAGGACGTTTCATTTATTAGGTATTAGAAAACTTTTGCGCTTCAATAATATTCTTCTTGGTCTTCGTTTCGTTTTTTTTTTTGTCTCTTTTTTTACGTTTATTTTCGTGTTGTTGTTTTTTTTTGTTTTTGTTTACTTTGATGCAGTGCCTTCCTCTGATTCTCCCTTCACTTTGCTAAGCATGACGCCTCACAGACGGCCTGTCGTGTCCGTCTGAACCACAAAATCAAAATGTAGCATCAATAGTGAAAAGCATTTTCAACCAATATTTATGTTTAAAACATACTTTGGCTTCAATGTCTAGGTATTTGTATAGCTTTGTAGCTGTGAACTTAAAAAAAAAAGGGGGGGGGGGGGGGGGGCAAGACTTTTATTAGCCAATTGCGCTAGATAATATTTGAAATTAAATAATTGCAGTCGAGGATCAATTGGAATATTTTAGAGACACAATCAATCAATCAATCAATCGATCAATCAATCAATCGATCAATCAATCAATCAATCAATCAATCAATCAATCAATCAATCAATCAATCAATCAATCAATCAATCAATCAACCAATCAACCAAACAACCAACCAACCAACCAACCAACCAACCAACCAATCAATCAATCAGTCAATCAATCAATCAATCAATTAACCAATCATTCATCCATCCGGTAAACTAATCTTTAGAATGAGTTACCGTCGATATAAAACCTTAGCTCGCCGTGCCGGGTAACTATTCTGCGGCGCTTGTTTTCCTTCTGTAAAAGTACCTGGTGTTGCTGAGGTCAGTGAGTCCAGTGGTACAGTGACCTACATTCTCCTCCCTGTCTATTATTGGTCAGGGTAACTGGCCTCTCTCCTCATGCACGGCTGACCACTTATGTAACTCTGGTAGATCTCTTAAGCCACTGCCGGGGTCGAGAGCTGTTTGTCTTTGCAGCTACAAATCCCCCTGGAGTTACTGGAGGGTCATCCATCAGGGCTGACTCCTCTTACTGCGTGAGTCGCCCCTTCGATGGGTCAGACACCTTCAACAGGTTGATGAGAATAGTATGCAACAGGGCTCATCTCCTGACGTCATTTATCAAGGTTACGTTAGACTTAGATTTGTAACCATTAGAAGACAAAATACGACATAGTTTCTTTTTAAAGAAAAGTTAGGATTTTTGTTCCCTCAGAAATTGTCTCATTCGCCTAGCAAGGTCGTGGTCCGTGTTTATCTATGAGGGTCCTCAAATCCGGGATTTTTTCGCCTCAAGAATCTGGACTCGATGGTTTGACGGAGTCCTATCAAGGTCCTCAGATCTGCTTACGTGAGGCGAGATAAATTCTGGGCGCCAAACTGAGGTAGCGGTCAGACAATTTGGTGGACATACTAAAGTACACATAGATGACCAGACTGGCTAACATGCCGCCTGCCCGACGACAGAGCTTGCAAAACGATGTTTTTCTACCACAGCGCAAGAGACTTTCTCTGATTGCCTTCTTATCAGTGGGTCGAAATATCGCATCCTAAATTGTAAATAGTGAGCTTTTGCTGAGTTGTAACCGTTTGTGTTGTGTTGCAGTTGTATTTCTTGGTTCATTGTTGTTGTTGATGATGATGGTGATGATATTGTTGTTGTTCTCGATGATAATGATAAGGATGATGTTACTGTTCTTGCTAGTGCTGCAACAATCTACCCATGTCGATTTTGCATGTTTTGTGAATTGTTATGAATTATTCGTGTACCCTCCTCGGTATCTTTTTAACTCAAAGATCTGGCGGAGCAGTGATTCCCCCTGAAAGCGACAATACACGCTCACGTTTCTCTTATTTCGAGCAGACAACAGGAGACCAGGTGAAATGAATGAACTCTATACCGAGTATGTTCTTCTACCGGTGAGGAACACACACACACACACACACACACATATATATATATATATATATATATATATATATAATGGATCTCAAGAGTTAAGATTTTCAGTGCTAAAAATACTCCATTAATATCGTATCAGTCCATAGATGAAACGGATACAGTCTATCTCAAATACTCCATTGTTATTGAAATTCGTAGAAGAAACGGATACAATCTATCTCAAATACTCCATTGTTATTGAAATTCGTAGAAGAAACGGATACAATCTATCTCAAATACTCCATTGTTATTGAAATTCGTAGAAGAAACGGATACAATCTATCTCAAATACTCCATTGTTATTGAAATTCGTAGAAGAAACGGATACAATCTATCTCAAATACTTCATTGTTATTGAACTTCATATAAGAAACGGATACGATCTGCCACAGCCTGAAAATACTTCTTGCCTATCAGCCATAGAAACAACCCGGATATTTCGCATTTTTACATAACCAAACAGCCAAAGATATCTTTAAAGCTTTCTCACTGTTGTATAATTTTTTTTTTACTGTATCAAAACAAAAATACGTCCATAGCTTTATTCCAGCCGCTTGTAGCTGCGCAAGACTTTCAGTTCGTGTTTGTACACACAGACATGTTAATCCCAACAATTTTTGCATGGGTTTGCAGAATTTTAAAAGTACGTTTATTTAATCACGCTCAATTTCCATCCCCATTGATTGTAATTTCCAATAGATAAGTTAAAGCTTTAGGGATTGATTTGGATTTCTTACTTGTTCTTACTCCAGCCACAAACCAATATTGATTTTCGTTACCAACAGCATGAAACAAAAAATATTGATTTCGCGTCAACTTAACCCTATTTGAAATCGGGTTTAAAAAAAAAAAAATAAATAAATAAATAAAAACAGATTCAACAAAAGACTTACAAACCTCAACACTTTTTATTTACCAATTTAACCGACAACATCAAAACATTTCCTCCAAGTCAGTAGATAAAGAACCGCAAACTGTTTGGTATATTAGAAGATCTAAGTTCGAACCATGTCCAAGCGAACTTCCCATGTATATACAGGAAGAAAAATTGTAACGTCACTAGTGGTTTTAAACAATCTGGGAAGGGCTGTTTTTCCTCTGATAGGCCCCCAATGTTCCACCAGAGGATCAAATAAACCTACGACACATTCACAATCCATTCACACCATATTTGTCTCTATCGTTCAACCTTCTTCAATCTTCAGTAACAGCTTTCCTGTTTATAGATGATAAATTATGATTTCTGTGCAATCGCATTTAAATGTCCTAAGAAGGAAATGGTTTTCTTGGATTTTTTTTCCTTATTATTCCATATTTCCTCAGTCTTTAATATTTCAGCCACATTTTACATCTAAAGTCCAGTGTCCAATACTTCCGTTACATCCGAAATCTAAAGCCCAGCTTTCAATATTTCCGTTACATCTAAGATCTAAAGATCATCCTTCGATATTTCCGTTACATCTAAGATCTAAAGATAATCCTTCGATATTTCCGTTACATCTAAGATCTAAAGATCAGAGTCCAATATTTCCGTCACATCTAAGATCTAAAGATCAGAGTCCAATATTTCCGTCACATCTAAGATCTAAAGATCATCCTTCGATATTTCCGTCATATCTAAGATCTAAAGATCAGAGTCCAATATTTCCGTCACATCTAAGATCTAAAGATCAGAGTCCAATATTTCCGTCACATCTAAGATCTAAAGATCATCCTTCGATATTTCCGTCACATCTAAGATCTAAAGATCATCCTTCAATATTTCCGTCATATCTAAGATCTAAAGATCAGAGTCCAATATTTCCGTCACATCTAAGATCTAAAGATCAGAGTCAAATATTTCCGTCACATCTAAGATCTAAAGATCAGAGTCCAATATTTCCGTCACATCTAAGATCTAAAGATCATCCTTCGATATTTCCGTCATATCTAAGATCTAAAGATCAGAGTCCAATATTTCCGTCATATCTAAGATCTAAAGATCAGAGTCCAATATTTCCGTCATATCTAAGATCTAAAGATCATCCTTCAATATTTCCGTCACATCTAAGATCTAAAGATCATCCTTCGATATTTCCGTCACATCTAAGATCTAAAGATCAGAGTCCAATATTTCCGTCACATCTAAGATCTAAAGATCAGAGTCCAATATTTCCGTCACATCTAAGATCTAAAGATCATCCTTCGATAATTCCGTCATATCTAAGATCTAAAGATCATCCTTCAATATTTCCGTCATATCTAAGATCTAACGCTCAGCGTCCAATATTTCCGTCACATCTAAGATCTAAAGATCATCCTCCAATATTTCCGTCATATCTAAGATCTAAAGATCATCCTTCGATATTTCCGTCATATCTAAGATCTAAAGATCAGAGTCCAATATTTCCGTCATATCTAAGATCTAAAGATCATCCTTCAATATTTCCGTCATATCTAAGATCTAAAGATCAGAGTCCAATATTTCCGTCACATCTAAGATCTAAAGATCATCCTTCGATATTTCCGTCACATCTAAGATCTAAAGATCAGAGTTCAATATTTCCGTCACATCTAAGATCTAAAGATCATCCTTCAATATTTCCGCCATATCTAAGATCTAAAGATCATCCTTCAATATTTCCGCCATATCTAAGATCTAAAGATCATCCTTCAATATTTCCGTCATATCTAAGATCTAAAGATCAGAGTCCAATATTTCCGTCACATCTAAGATCTAAAGATCATCCTTCAATATTTCCGTCATATCTAAGATCTAAAGATCATCC
The DNA here is from genome assembly GCA_033675545.1 of Elysia crispata. NCBI lineage: Eukaryota > Metazoa > Mollusca > Gastropoda > Plakobranchidae > Elysia > Elysia crispata. The sequence continues at coordinate 50,853 of JAWDGP010003056.1, read as the reverse complement.
TTCAATATTTCCGCCATATCTAAGATCTGAAGATCATCCTTCAATATTTCCGCCATATCTAAGATCTAAAGATCATCCTTCGATATTTCCGTCATATCTAAGATCTAAAGATCAGAGTCCAATATTTCCGTCATATCTAAGATGTAAAGATCATCCTTCAATATTTCCGTCATATCTAAGATCTAAAGATCAGAGTCCAATATTTCCGTCACATCTAAGATCTAAAGATCATCCTTCGATATTTCCGTCACATCTAAGATCTAAAGATCAGAGTTCAATATTTCCGTCACATCTAAGATCTAAAGATCATCCTTCAATATTTCCGCCATATCTAAGATCTAAAGATCATCCTTCAATATTTCTGCCATATCTAAGATCTAAAGATCATCCTTCAATATTTCCGTCATATCTAAGATCTAAAGATCAGAGTCCAATATTTCCGTCACATCTAAGATCTAAAGATCATCCTTCAATATTTCCGTCATATCTAAGATCTAAAGATCATCCTTCAATATTTCCGCCATATCTAAGATCTGAAGATCATCCTTCAATATTTCCGCCATATCTAAGATCTAAAGATCATCCTTCGATATTTCCGTCATATCTAGGATTTAAAGATCAGAGTCCAATATTTCCGTCATATCTAAGATCTAAAGATCATCCTTCAATATTTCCGCCATATCTAAGATCTAAAGATCATCCTTCAATATTTCCGCCATATCTAAGATCTGAAGATCATCCTTCAATATTTCCGCCATATCTAAGATCTGAAGATCATCCTCCAATATTTCCGTCCCATCTAAGATCTAAAAATTAGTGTTCAACATTTCTGTCACCACTAGTATATTTTGAAAAACTAAAGGATCTGAAAGTGGACGTTGTATCGTATTTTTTTTTTATTAAATTATAAAAAAACATTTAAGTTTTGGATAATGAGAAATGTTACGAACCGGAAGTGAAAGTATTGTTTAAAGCCGGAAGTTGGCCAGCTTATATCTTTCAACTCTTCACGGTAAATGGTTTTTAATGAGCACAGTAATTTCCCAGGCTCTCAATAAAGGGACACAAATCTCCGCTATTGGTTAGTTTGAATCCCACCAAACCGTGCTGTTTTTGTAGGGAATTTTTCCCCGATACTCCAGCTTGGATATAAAATTTTAAAGCTACAATTTAAAAAGCAAAAAAGAAACCTTGACATTTTTCTACGGGTTAATGTTTTAACACATGGAATATCAAATGCTTAAAGTAAAGACTTAACTTGGAGAGTTATATTGGCTTGAGCAGGGCACTTCAAGTAAAGAACGTTTGAGGGTAAAAAAAAAAAACATAATGCCGCCATTGTGAGTATATGTGTGGGTGATAAATGTGCAGATGTGTGACTATTTGCATTGAGCACAGGCATATGAAAATGATTCTCAATTTTCCCCGCAATTATTACTGAGAACTTTATTAAAACAACAAATTCAAAAAAGAATTAGAACACAAAATAATGATGAGCGGAAAAGAACTCATTGTTAACTTCTAACAGTTTTCAACAAGGGTGTAAAAGTTGATGCTTAGAGCGTAACTCTCAACCCGTATTTTTTCCTCGAAAAATTGATTGACGGGTTCCAAAAAATCGTTGTTTTTGGTTTCACAGCAGAAAAATAAAAACTTGCTCGATTATTTTGTAGCCGGTCGCTGTTTCCTTCAAGACAGACATGGTAAAGCATTCGATAATTATAATCTTTGATTTCATTGCATTATCATGACTTCTTTCTCCACTCTATGATTATAATCTTTGATTTCATTGCATTATCATGACTTCTTTCTCCACTCTATGATTATAATCTTTGATTTCATTGCATTATCATGACTTCTTTCTCCACTCTATGATTATAATCTTTGATTTCATTGCATTATCATGACTTCTTTCTCCACTCTATGATTATAATCTTTGATTTCATTGCATTATCATGACTTCTTTCTCCACTCTATAATTATAATCTTTGATTTCATTGCATTATCATGACTTCTTTCTCCACTCTGTAATTATAATTTTTGATTTCATTACATTATCATGACTTCTTTCTCCACTCTATAATTATAATCTTTGATTTCATTGCATTATCATGACTTCTTTCGCCATTCTATGATTATAATCTTTGATTTCATTGCATTATCATGACTTCTTTCTCCATTCTGTAATTATAATCTTTGATTTCATTGCATTATCATGACTTCTTTCTCCACTCTATAATTATAATCTTTGATTTCATTGCATTATCATGACTTCTTTCTCCACTCTATAATTATAATCTTTGATTTCATTGCATTATCATGACTTCTTTCTCCACTCTATAATTATAATCTTTGATTTCATTGCATTATCATGACTTCTTTCGCCATTCTATGATTATAATCTTTGATTTCATTGCATTATCATGACTTCTTTCTCCATTCTGTAATTATAATCTTTGATTTCATTGCATTATCATGACTTCTTTCTCCACTCTATAATTATAATCTTTGATTTCATTGCATTATCATGACTTCTTTCGCCATTCTTGTTCTCGAAATAACACTGATTCATGCCTCCGTCAGGCGAGTAAGATCTTAAAAAAGGTTTTTTATGGACTTGAAAGTGACTGGTGTTTTAGACCCTGCGCAGCGACCAGGAGCCAAACCGATCTCAACCGAGCCATCGTTTTGTGAGTGAAAACAAGGACGCCTTGGTTGCTTTCTGCACAGATGAGAGGTCTAGTTTACCCACTGCATGACGGTATAGTACATTTATTTACCTTTTGCTCAAATCAGTCCTGTAAGATCGTAACAAGTGTCTAGTTAGCCGTGGGCATTAGAGGGAATAACGTTGTATCTGTCTTCGTGTGGAATAGCTTTCAAATTAAACGTGATGTACAAACATCTCCCTCTGGTAGAGAATTAAACCAGTTACCAATTCAGATTTATTGGTTCAATCAAGCAACAAAAGAAGTTACCTTGCAGTTTAAAAGATTGTTTATCCTGCAAAAAAGGTGTTTTTTTTTGTTTTTTTTCGTGTTTTTTGTTGTTTTTTTTTTCTGAAGGAATGCAAAAGCCCCATTAAAATAACAAACAAAAAAATCCCACTAGTTTCATACTAAGTTGCCATTAAGCGTGCTCAAGGAGCTATACGCTGGAGATGATGCTAGTGTTACTGAGGAGGGGAACGTTGGCCTTGGAGTCCGAGTACGTCTCGGACACCGGCTGGTCAAACGACACGGATGTGACGTTGCCCAGCTGCTTGTTGGAGCTGCCGCCACCAGAGGCGCTGGACAGCATGGCTCCTCGGGGCACGCTCGTGGCCGGCCTTGAGGCGATGGACAGCTTGATCAGTTCCGGGTGGTTCGGATACATGGCCTTCAGGACCGACCGGAGGATGAAGTCTGCCTGCATCTCCTGGGGGGGGGGGGGATGAAGATGAGGAAGAAAGAAGAAGAGGATTAGGAGAAGGAGAGGAGGAGGAGGAGGAGGACAAGGACGAGGAGGACGAGGAGGACGAGGAGGAAAAGGACGAGGAGGAGGAGGAGGAGAAGGAAGAAAAAAATTAGGAACATTAACATCAACATCAAGGACAAGAACAAAACTGAGAAGAAGAACAAGAAGAAGAATGATAAAAAAAAAAGTCACGTTACTGTTTTAAAAGCTTTTTGCAGCTAAGTTTGAAGCTGCACCTCTCATGACAGCTAGGTTTTAGTTTCCGTCGGAGCAGAATGCTGTATGTAGGACGTGACCACCAAATAAAGCCTCCCCCCCCCAACCTCTTCCCCCTCCCAACCTCAGGTGAAGCACCGACCCAGCTAGATTATGATCGCTAGAAGTAGAACTGGCACTTATCGACTGAGTTTCCTACGTGTAAATTTGATTTATCTCCTTTCTTGTTCCTGCTAAACACAATTAGAGTAAATGAGTATTCCCTGTCAAGACTTAATTTTATTAGTTCAGAAGACAAGCTCAGAAGACAAAGTAACATCTCGGCCAAATTGATTTAGGAGTGAACTAAATTAGAAATCTTAAAGTGATTCCTTCTTCTGATGGGTTCCAGCTGAGATTTCGGGTTATTTCCTAATTGCTTTACATAACTTGTTCGAATCACTTGAGTGTGACACGAGATTGGATTCACGTTTTAACAAAAATCTATAGCTTTTTCAATTTAGTTTTAAATACAATTTGAAACTAATAAAAAAAATTTCTAAGAATTCACATTTATTATAAATTCGACCTCGATATGTTTGTATACATAAAAAAGTGGAAGTAGAATTTTTTTTAAATCTAGTAGGGTCTAAAAGGGTTTTGTAAATTATAAACATGGTTTTCCTTCTGTAAAGAGAATGAAGAAAGACGACAAGAAGACAGTGTGAGAGAATAACGAAAAACGGCAACCCGACTACCAACCCGAGGCCAACCCGACACTCAACACGAGGTCAACCCGACAGCCCATGGTGTCAGGACAACCACCTCTGGCCCTGAGGTGGTTTTTTTTACGTCTTAAACATCATTCCAGGTAATTATAATTGATAAAAACAAGTGCTTTGCAATTTAGATTTTAAAAAATTAAAATCAAGAGCAAATCGGTACACGTTAATTTTTTTTATCTGCAAGTAACAGAACCAAAAAAAAAAAAAACAAACAACCAAAAAACACAAACAAAAACAGGGAATTCGCAAAAATTGGCAGTGTTAGGATAAGGATACCCAGCACACTGTCTAGAACTTCTTTTGGCCCGCAAAATAATGACCTGTGAGCAATAACACATACATGCTTAATCTGCATTCAATAAGCGCTGCACTCCGGTACTTCGCACCTGAATTAATTTTGCTCTTAAGTCCAGTAATTGGAGACGAGCCGAAGCTGAGTGACTGCGTGTAGAAAACATTGAACTACCTCGCTACAGTTCAGGATCGGTGTTTGCGCTGCTCTAAGCATCCCGTATAGGATACCAGCGAAAGTTTCCCACTGTAACTAATCGGTGTTGGGGGAATCCGCAGGTGAGAAATATTCTAGCATCTACAACGGAAGACTCTTCCAATAATAATTTCTGTTCCTTGTTCGGATCCTTCACAGGCTGACAATACTGTCTTGAGTACGGTCTTCTTATCATAAAAATTCGTTTAATGTATAGAGATAGAGCGGGCTAACTTTCAACCAGGGCTTGAGACAAAAATTATTAATGTAAACCCAGATTTGTCTGTCTAGTTGTCCCAGCTTCTCTCTGTCTCCCCTCTCTCTCTCTCTCTCTCTCTCTCTCTCTCTCTCTCTCTCTCTCTCTCTCTCTCTCTCTCTCTCTCTCTCTCTCTCTCTCCTAGGCCCTCTGTGTGTGCCTCTCTCCCTCTCTTTTCCCCCTCTCTTTCTCCATCTCTCCCCCCCCCCCCCAAATCTCACTCTGTCTTCCTCTCTGTCGCTCACTCTCTCTCTCCCTCTCTTTCTCCCGCTCTCTTTGTCTTCTTCTCTCTCTCTCTCTCGCTCTCTTTCCCTCTCTCTCTCTCTCTCTCTCTCTCTCTCTCCCTCTCTCTCCCCATCTCACTCTGCCTTCCTCTCTCTCCAACCCCCCTCTCTCTCTCTTCCTCTGTCTTGTCCCTCCCTCTCTCTCTCTCTCTCTCTCTCTCTCTCTCTCTCTCTCTCTCTCTCTCTCTCTCTAGGCCCTCTGTGTGTGCCTCTCTCCCTCTCTTTTCCCCCTCTCTTTCTCCATCTCTCCCCCCCCAAATCTCACTCTGTCTTCCTCTCTGTCGCTCACTCTCTCTCTCTCTCTCTTTCTCCCGCTCTCTTTGTCTTCTTCTCTCTCTCTCTCTCGCTCTCTCTCTCTCTCTCTCTCTCTCTCTCTCTCTCTCTCCCTCTCTCTCCCCATCTCACTCTGCCTTCCTCTCTCTCCCACCCTCTCTCTCTCTCTCTCTTTCTCTGTCTTTGTCCCTCCCTCTCTCTCTCTCTCTCTCTCTCTCTCTCTCTCTCTCTCCTAGGCCCTCTGTGTGTGCCTCTCTCTCTCTTTTCCCCCTCTCTTTCTCCATCTCTCTCCCCCCCCCCCCCCAATCTCACTCTGTCTTCCTCTCTGTCGCTCGCTCTCTCTCTCCCTCTCTTTCTCCCGCTCTCTTTGTCTTCTTCTCTCTCTCTCTCTCTTTCTCTATCTCTCTCTCTCTCTCTCTTTCTCTTCCTCTCTTTCTCCCGCTCTCTTTGTCTTCTTCTCTCTCTCTCTCTCTCTGTCTCTCTCTCTCTCTCTCTCTCTCTCTCTCTCTCTCTCTCTCTCTCTCTCTCTCTCTCTCTCTCTGTCTTTTGCCCCCTCTCTCCAGCTTTACGAGTAAGGTTGTTCACCTGTTGTTTATTGTAAAGATTTGCTTGTCTCCTCGACCGCCGACCGCCGACCGCGAGAAGTTTTCAGGCTGCCAGTAACCCCGGACAGCACGACGGCAGTGCTAGATTCATCTTCCGTATTTCATGAATGCGTCATTTGGTCATCTATCTTTCACTTATTGGCCCGAAGTACCAACCTACATATTGAAGTTATTTATTTTTTTTTTATTTTTTTTTTTTTATTGACGGTTAAGTAGCACTTTGTTATTTCATTCTCAGATTGATTGTGTAACTGGTTGATTCGTTAAAAGTTCAATACAAACGAAGACAAAATTCCAGTGTTGCGAAACGTGATTGATAGATTGATTGATTCATTGATTCATTCAATGATTCATAAGTTGATTGGTTTATTGATTGATTGATTGATTGATTGATTAAATGATTATGTGAGTGAATTGTTTGGTCATTTATCTGGAACATATGGGTGGAATTCACTGAGCCTGTGCTCTGCCAAAATAAAATCTTAATTTTTTTGTATCTTAAACTTGTTCGTCATATCTGTCTTTCTTTTTCTCCCTTCTCTCTCACTCTTTTTTTATTGTGTCTCTCTGTGACTCTCTATCACTCATTTTGGCTTCTCTCTTTCTCTATCCCTTCCTTTTTCTTTAATTGGTGGTAGTAGTAGCAGAAGCAGCAGCAGCAGCAGCAGCAGTAGTAGTAGTAGTAGTAGTAGTAGTAGTAGTAGTAGTAGTAGTAGTAGTAGTAGTAGTAGTAGTAGTAGTAGTAGTAGTAGTAGTAGTAGTAGTAGTAGTAGTAGTAGTAGTAGTAGTTGCAGCAGCAGCAGCAGTAGTAGTAGTAGTAGTAGTAGTAGTAGTAGTAGTAGTAGTAGTAGTAGTAGTAGTAGTAGTAGTAGTAGTAGTAGTAGTAGTAGTAGTAGTTTATGTTGTTGTTGTTGTTACCGTAGTGGTAGTAATGTTAGAGATAAAAGGAATTAAAGTGGACATATTCGTAAATTTGGCATTTCGACAAATAAAATTGATCATGAAACCAACAACTATTACCAACTTACCAAAGTTCGAGAGAGACAGACAGACAGACAGACAGATAGACAGACAGACAGAGGCAGGGAGAGACGGAGAGGAAAGAGTTGTTTTTTTAGCGAATGTCGTGGTAATCACCAAGAAAGAGTCTTTTGTTTTATCAGCGAATGTCGTGGTAATCACCAAGAAAGAGTCTTTTGTTTTATCAGCGAATGTCGTGGTAATCACCAAGAAAGAGTTGTTTTGTCAGCGAATGTCGTGGTAATCACCAATAAAAAGTTGTTTTGTCAGCGAATGTCGTGGTAATCACCAAGAAACAGTTGCTTTGTCATCGAATGTGGTGGTAATCACCAAGAAAGAGTTGTTTTGTCAGCGAATGTCGTGGTAATCACCAAGAAAGAGTTTTTTTGTTTGTCAGCGATATGTTGTGCTAATCACCAAGAAAGAGTTGTTTTGTCATCGAATGTCGTGGTAATCACCAAGAAAGAGTTGTTTTGTCATCGAATGTGGTGGTAATCACCAAGAAAGAGTTTTTTGTTTGTCAGCGAATGTCGTGGTAATCACCAAGAAAGAGTTGTTTTGTCAGCGAATGTGGTGGTAATCACCAAGAAAGAGTTGTTTTGTCAGCGAATGTCGTGGTAATCACCAAGAAAGAGTTGTTTTGTCAGCGAATGTCGTGGAAATCACCAAGAAAGAGTTGTTTTGTCAGCGAATGTGGTGGTAATCAACAAGAAAGAGTTGTTTTGTCAGCGAATGTGGTGGCAATCACCAAGAAAGAGTTGTTTTGTCAGCGAATGTGGTGGTAATCACCAAGAAAGAGTTGTTTTGTCAGCGAATGTGGTGGTAATCACCAAGAAAGAGTTGTTTTGTCAGCGAATGTGGTGGTAATCACCAAGAAAGAGTTGTTTTATCAGCGAATGTCGTGGTAATCACCAAGAAAGAGTCTTTTATTTTATCAGCGAATGTCGTGGTAATCACCAAGAAAGAGTCTTTTATTTTATCAGCGAATGTCGTGGTAATCACCAAGAAAGAGTTGTTTTGTCAGCGAATGTCGTGGTAATCACCAAGAAAGAGTTGTTTTGTCAGCGAATGTGGTGGTAATCACCAAGAAAGAGTTTTTTGTTTGTCAGCGAATGTCGTGGTAATCACCAAGAAAGAGTTGTTTTGTCAGCGAATGTCGTGGTAATCACCAAGAAAGAGTTGTTTTGTCAGCGAATGTCGTGGTAATCACCAAGAAAGAGTTGTTTTGTCAGCGATATGTCGTGGTAATCACCAATAAAAAGTTGTTTTGTCAGCGAATGTCGTGGTAATCACCAAGAAAGAGTTGTTTTGTCAGCGAATGTGGTGGTAATCACCAAGAAAGAGTTGTTTTGTCAGCGAATGTCGTGGTAATCACCAAGAAAGAGTTGTTTTGTCAGCGAATGTCGTGGTAATCACCAAGAAAGAGTTTTTTGTTTGTCAGCGATATGTTGTGGTAATCACCAAGAAAAAGTTGTTTTGTCAGCGAATGTCGTGGTAATCACCAAGAAAGAGTTGTTTTGTCAGCGAATGTCGTGGTAATCACCAAGAAAGAGTTTTTTGTTTGTCAGCGATATGTCGTGGTAATCACCAAAAAAGAGTTGTTTTGTCAGCGAATGTCGTGGTAATCACCAAGAAAGAGTTGTTTTGTCAGCGAATGTCGTGGTAATCACCAAGGTATTCGATACACTTGAGATACACTTTTCCTGGTGAGGCTCGATAAACACTGAATTATTTTGTCTGGAACGATTATTTATGGCTTTGGGGAGAAAATACGTGACTTGTTCTTCCTACTTAAAAGTACACATATCTAAGGTAGGACAAGTTACATGTAAGTCACGTTGAACACATAGCAATGTCAAGGTCGTTAAAGACCTGGTCACCTTGATCAGGCAATTTCACCGACTTTAATTGTAAGCTGTTTCTTTTTTTGCTTTTTTGTTTCTGATTTTTTCTCTTTTTTTTTTTTTTGGTTGGTTTTTCTTTCCAACCGGCTGAGTCAGAATTAACAGACAATTATGAATGAGAATAGCGCGTGAGGAACAAATGAAGATCCCACTGGAAAAGCATACTACCGTTTTTTTTTTTTTTTTTTTTTTTTTTGTTTTTTTTTATATAGCCGTTTTTAACCAAATATACACCAGCAGCCCGTCACGAAACACGGAAAACCCTCAGGCTCATAGATTTATTTCAGTTTCGCGATAACCTTTTTGTTTTAATTTGTTTTAGAATTTATTGTGCGAACTTGCTTATTATCTTGAGTAGCCACCTGTAACGTTATTTTCCCCTTAATTTAAACGCCAGGAACATGTAGCTAGCAGTCTAGACATATGTTTTTTTCTATGCGGAACCAGGACAGCTCGGTGCAATCGGCGCTAGATCTAAACCTGTTGTCGTCGAAAAAAAAAAGAAACAAAACAAAACGAATGTAACCAATTTTTTAAAGAGTGACGTTCTCACGTCATACCCAGTTTTTTTTTTTTTTGTCTTCCTACTTTCTCTCTCTCTCTCTCTCTCTCTCTCTCTCTCTCTCTCTCTCTCTCTCTCTCTCTCTCTCTCTCTCTCTCTCTCTCTCTCTCTCTCTCTCTCTCTCTCTCTCTCTCTCTCTCTCTCTCTCTCTCTCTCTCTCTCTCTCTCTCTCTCTCTCTCTCTCTCTCTCTCTCTCTCTCTCTCTCTCTCTTTCTCTCTTTTGAGGGGGGTGCTGCGGGGCAAGATCTAGAAGGAATATAGGGTGTTATAATTTTATCTTGTTTTAGATAACATTTTTCATCCTTTTTACTGCGTGAAAATTAATATCATTAATATTGCACATGCAGTTTGCAGAATTTTTTTTTTACTAAATAGCGGTGTGAATGATTTGTAAGCGGCACATTTTTGTTTAACCTCCGAAAACTCGCCTTATTTTTATCATTATATATATATATATATATATATATATACTCTCTCTATATATATATATATAAAGAACAACAACACCTCACGAGTGCCACTAGGCTTGAAACTTCGAAGTCATGGACTGCTCGGTAGGACAATTTGTTCAAAATTATAACATTCTCCTGAATTGTCGAGCACTGGTTTTATAGTGTTATTTGACACACAGCTATATATATAATAATTCTCTCTCTATATATATATACATGATTTCCCATTCAAACAGGTGGGAAAGACAATTTGCTTGAAGAAATGCAAAGTAACACTTATATCCTCCCCAACCATACAACTGCACTGAAGAAAAAGGAAACTTTACAACGATGAACAGATGGGGAAAAACACTACAGTAGTATCAGATATATCTCCTCCAGAGCCACTCACAGCACAGTTTAAAGTGTACAGAACCTTGAGACATTGGAATTCTTCTCACGTTGTGATGAAAGCATTCTTTAAATGAAGGAGACATCTCAATCAGAAAAGTAAACTTGATTTGTGTGCAATCTTTGAAACCAACTTCTCTTCTGCTTATCTCTCCAACGAGACCATGGAGCGGTGCCAATTATCTAATACAGATGGGGTGAAAAAGTGCTCTCAACTACAAAGTAAAAACGTACAACTTCTTATACACTATTAGTATTAAGGAGAAAAAAAAATTTAAAGGATTTTTTTTTTTAATTTATTGGATTATCCTATATAGCTAAAGCTTATAATTATTCTAGATCTAGTCACAATCTATATATCTCATGCAAAACAAATTTGGAGTGACAACTAAATAAATGGCTAATTGAATGTTTCTATGGTACCTTATTGATAAACAGTGCATCTGGTCCATATCTTTGATGTAAAACAGCATAAACTTTCGGAGTGTGGGCATGAGAAGCAAAATTTTTTGTTTACATTCGCGACCGCCGCTCCCGAAAAAAAAAAAAAATCCGCGATGACCCATTATAGATAAATGTAGAGCTCGGTTTAATGTAGTGGAAAAAGTGCTCGATAAATAGTTGCAAAAACGTCCAACTACTCTGACAATATTACAGAGGGAAAAAAATTCAAGGCCCTGAATTTTTTGTTTAATTTGTTGGGCTACCCTGGATTGCTAAAGCCTATAGTTATTTGAGATTTAGTCAAAGTCTGCATGACTCGTGCAAGACAAATTACGAGTAGCAAGTTAATAAAATGGACCCTACAATTAACTTAGTTACCTGCTCCTCAGACTCCGCGACAACGGTGCGTGCTTCCTTGGAGCGCTCAGCCGAAATGTTTCACCACAGCATGTGAACATAATTATTGTAAATAAAAAAAACAGCAACAAAAAAAACAACAACATAAAAACATTGAAAAAAAAGTAAATAGACAGGAAAAAAAACATTTGCCTGGCAGTAAGTAGAAAAAAAATAGCATGGGATAAAAAAAATCATTTACAGACCGAGAATGATATCGAAGACAGAGACATGTAGACAGACATTCAGACAGACCGAGAATGATATCGAAGACAGAGACATGTAGACAGACATTCAGACAGACCGAGAATGATATCGAAGACAGAGACATGTAGACAGACCGACAGGCCAAGAATGACGTCGAAGACACAGACATGTAGACAGACATTCAGACAGACCGAGAATGATATCGAAGACACAGACATGTAGACAGACCGACAGGCCAAGAATGACGTCGAAGACACAGACATGTAGACAGACATTCAGACAGACCGAGAATGATATCGAAGACACAGACATGTAGACAGACCGACAGGCCAAGAATATGGGGAAGACAGAGACATGTAGACACAGACATGTAGACAGACATTCAGACAGACCGAGAATGATATCGAAGACACAGACATGTAGACAGACATTCAGACAGACCGAGAATGATATCGAAGACACAGACATGTAGACAGACCGACAGGCCAAGAATGACGTCGAAGACACAGACATGTAGACAGACATTCAGACAGACCGAGAATGATATCGAAGACACAGACATGTAGACAGACATTCAGACAGACCGAGAATGATATCGAAGACACAGACATGTAGACAGACATTCAGACAGACCGAGAATGATATCGGAGACACAGACATGGAGACGGTCAGAGAGATTGAGAATGATGGGGAAGACAGAGACATGTAGACACAGACATGTAGACAGACATTCAGACAGACCGAGAATGATATCGGAGACACAGACATGGAGACGGTCAGAGAGATTGAGAATGATGGGGAAGACAGAGACATGTAGACAGACAGACAGGCCAAGAATGATATCGAAGACACAGACATGTAGACAGACCGACAGGCCAAGAATGACATCGAAGACACAGACATGTAGACAGACAGACAGGCCAAGAGATTGAAGATGTAGACAGACATTCAGACAGACAGACAGACATGTAGACAGACATGTAGACAGACAGACAGGCCAAGAATGACGTCGAAGACACAGACATGTAGACAGACCGACAGGCCAAGAATGACATCGAAGACACAGACATGTAGACAGACATTCAGACAGACCGAGAATGATATCGAAGACAGAAACATGTAGCCGAGAAAATTAGAGCATGTGTTACAGAAGCTGAATAATTTAATGAGAGACAGGAAGACAGATAGAGGAAAAAGAGATATGAATAGAGAATAAAAGAGAAGGAGAAATAGAGAGAGAGAGAGAAAGAGAGAGAGAGAGAGAGGGAGAAAATGTAGAGAAAGAGACACTTAGTTAATCAAAGAGAAGAAAGAAAAAGAATGATAAGGAGAACAAATACAAAGGGAGAGAAAAGGAGAAAAAAAGACATAAAGGGAGAGAGACAGAGAGAGAAAGAAAGAACAAGAGAGAGGGAGAGAGAAAGGACAAGAGAGAGAGAGAGACAGACAGGCAGACAGACAGACAGACTGAGAGAGAGAGAGAGAGCGAGAGAGAGAGAGAGAGAGAGAGAGAGAGAGAGAGAGAGAGAGAGAGAGAGAGAGAGAGAGAGAGAGAGAGAGAGAGAGAGAGAGAGAGAGAGAGAATCAGCACGCGAGAAACAGCAACAAAGCATACATAATTATGCCCCCTTCTCTTATCACTTCATCCATCCCTGATTTCATATCATCCAGATTTCTGGCCTGCCGTTTTGATAACGCCACGTTGTGAAGATCTTTGATTCTGGTGCACACGTTTTACGGCCGCCCTGGTTATCAATAACGGAAAAAAAAAATAACAAAAATAAATGGAAGCAAGGCCCTTTGCTTTGATCGAGAAGACGCTTCATTGCATTATAAAATTTGAACCTCTCTTGTTTCCTTCTCCTCCACACCCCCCCCCCCCCCCTCCCCCCACACCCCCCTCCTTAAAAAAAAAAAAAATAAATAAATAAAAACTATATTATTATATCACAAAAATGTCGAGTTCTCAACTTTTTTCCCCCCTTCTCAACGGAGTCAAGAGCGTTCTTACAGCTATTGCCCTGCCATTTTGTGGTCAATTGCCAGTTGTGCGATGCACTGTGTAGGAAATAATAATGGATGATTTTGCACTAAATATAATTATATATTATTGACTACGATTGAGGCATTGGATGATTATATCAAGGCTACCTCCAAAGCAGCCTCTGGATCGGGGCAAAAAGTCATAAGATAGCTTAATTACAGAGAACGAGGACGGTTCAAAAACTGTACGCTTGGCTTGAGTACAATTCTGATAACAGAATAACCAATGCAACATAAGTAACGAAGGCGGATGAAGAAGGAAAAGAAAATCCATGTTAAAAAACAAAATGATTGAGAACAAGCTGCAGAAACGAAAGTCAACCGAGCTATAAGAATTGATCGATATATTTATATCTAGATCTAGGTCTAGCGCGATTGTGGCCTCAAATTGACATCGTTTGGTTGTTTTGAGGCAAACGGAGCAGACGGAGAATATCCTGAGGCTCAGATGGAAGAGAGTCCATATAGAACTCCACTGGACATCCGAGAAAATTCATGTCAAATCACGTGTCACAGGGCAATCACAATAAAGCAGTGAAAGCTAGATCAGGAGTGAAGATCCTGCCGAATAGACATATAATTTAGAGAGCGTTTCTTACACATTATGTACGGGATACTTGTCTTCGGTTTGGTAGAATCCTTATCTCGTTACTGTAAAACCATTATCTTGTGATCTGTCTGTACAACCGTTACTTTGTGATCTGTCTGTACAACCGTTACTTTGTGATCTGTCTGTACAACCGTTACTTTGTAATCTGTCTGTACAACCGTTACCTTGTGATCTGTCTGTAGAAACCTTATCTTGTGATCTGTAGAATCCTTATCTCGTTACTGTAGAACCATTATCTTGTGATCTGTAGAATCCTTATCTCGCTACTGTAGAACCATTATCTTGTGACCTACCTGTACAAACGTTACTTTGTGATCTGTCTGTAGAACCGTAACCTTGTGATCTGTCTGAAAAGCGTTACCTTATGATATGTCTGAAGAAACGTTATCTTGTGATCTGTAGAATCCTTATCTCGTTACTGTAGAACCATTATCTTGTGACCTATCTGTACAACCTTTACTTTGTGATCTGTCTGTGGAGCCGTTACTTTGTGATCTGTCTGTACAACCGTTACTTTGTGATCTGTCTGTACAACCGTTACTTTGTGATCTGTCTGTAGAACCGTAACCTTGTGATCTGTCTGAAAACCGTTACCTTGTGATCTGTCTTTAGAAACGTATCTTTTGATCTATAGAATCCTTATCTTGTGATATGTCTGTAGAAGCGTTACCTTGTGATTTGATCTGTAGAACCGTTATCTTGTGATCTGTCTGTAGAAAAGTTATCTTGTGATCTGTCTGTAGAACCGTTATCTTGTGTTTTGATCTGTAGAACTGTTACCTTGTGATGATCTGTCTGTAGAACCGTTATCTTGTGATCTGTATAATTCTTATCTTGTGATCTGTCTGTAGAATCGTTACGTTATGATTTTGATCTGTAGAACTGTTATCTTGTGATCTGTCTGTAGAACCGTAATCTTGTGATCTGTAGAATCCTTATCTTGTGATCCGTCTCTAGAATCGTTACGTTATGATTTTTATCTGTAGAACCGTTATCTTATGATTTGATCTGTAGAGCCGTTATCTTGTGATCTGTTTGTAGAATTACCGATACCTTGTGATCTGTCTGTAGAACAGTTACCTTGTGATCTGTCTGTAGAAACGTTAACTTTTGATCTGAGAATTCTTATCTTGTGATTTGTCTGTAGGACCTTTACTTTGTGATCTGTAAAATTCTCATCTTTTGATCTGTCTTTAGAGCCATTATCATCTGATCTGTAGAATTTTTATTTCGGGATTTGCAGTATCCTTACCGTGTAACTTGTGGAACCCTTGCCTAATTTGTGTAGAATCCTGTGATTAATATTTTAAGGTGAAAAATGATCTGCGCGAATTCTTTCAAACATGCAGTCAAGGGTGCTTCACGCCATGGTGGAATTTGTAGAGAAGCAGAGTTGCAAAATCTCTTCTAGTACATGTCACACTGAAGATCTGGCTAATGTGAACATCACAGAAGACGTCAGTGTCACCCGAGATGGTTCAATACCGACCAATCTGACAGCACGTCGGACTGGTTCCAATGTAGCGTAGCTTCAGCATTGCCTCCACGAGCGCCAGAGAAAGAGGGTTGGGTGACTTGACTACCAACCAACCAGCCAAGTTGGGATTGAGATGATTAGCTTACTTAGTCTCTGGAAAATCTTGCCACTGTGTTTTAGCAAGAGAATGACGGTGTGCTCATGTCCCCGTTACCATTTTTTCGCTCTGTCTGTTGATTTTGTTTTTTTGTTTTTACCCTCTTGGACGTTGACTCTCCTAACCTGATAATCATTTGGTCTTTCTTCTTTCTCTCTCTTTCTCTCTATCTCTCCCCTTCTCTCTCTCTCTCTCTCTCTCTCTCTCTCTCTCTCTCTCTCTCTCTCTCTCTCTCTCTCTCTCTCTCTCTCTATCTCGCTATCTTAAACGTTTGGTTCCCTCCCTCCTATTTCAAATTCCTTCAATTTTTTTTCTTTCTCTCCTTCTATCTGTCCTCCCTCCAACTCTCTTACACTCGGCTTCACTATCTTACCTTCTTCCTCACTCTCTCTCTTTTTCTTTCTCTCTCTCTCTCTCTCTCTCTCTCTCTCTCTCTCTCTCTCTCTCTCTCTCTCTCTCTCTCTCTTTGTGCACTGTTACTGATGCACGCTCTCGTTCTCTACTCCTTTTTTCTCTCTAAGTTTGCTCTTCATCTCTTCATTTCTTCTCTCTCTCTCTCTCTCTCTCTCTCTCTCTCTCTCTCTCTCTCTCTCTCTCTCTCTTTCTCTCTCTCTCTCTTTCTCTCTCTTTCCCTTTCACTCTCTATCCATCTCACAAAATATGGTGCACTTTAATGCTTGCAGCATAAAAACTTCCCAAATGTTCCAAGGACAGACACTCTTAGACCGCCGGAAGGAAACTTAACTCCAACTGAGCCGCATCTCATCAACAGCATTAAGAGGCACTACAACAACACCTCTACCTGATGAGTGGCACAAAGGAAGGAAATTGAGGCGTGAGCTTTCTACAACCCTTCACTTTTATCTATACTTAACGATCCATCCACTTCAACACCTCAAGCTGCTCACAAGCTCTAGGCCCCCCTGCCGTGTCCCATTCTTCCCCACTGCTCTAAACACTGATATCACGTCACTTGGGTGCCCGTGAAACTTGCGCAAACGTTAAAACCCAGTTAAACAGACCTTCTGCGGGCAATCATCATAAAATGCCTGCCCTGCTTCAAGAGCTGTATGTAATATTGGCGGCGTGAGATAAAGTACAGAGAGTGAGATAAACAGATATATATATATATATATATAAAGAGATAGAGGGAGAGAGAGAGAGACAGAGACACACAGAGAGAGAGGTAAGAGGAGTGGTGCTCACACACTCCCTCCCCTCTCTGGCTCGGCGCGCCCTGATCATAGAGCGCGTCCAATTGTTTGCAAATCCTAAACTCCTCGCATCTTTGTGTTGACACCAATCAATGACACCCGAGGCTTCCCAAGTAACCGATCAAGTAGCCAAAATAAACCTTTGCAGTAGGTGTGAAAGTGAGCTATATCATTAACCCTCTTGCAGAGTTTAAGACGGTTAAATACTTTTTTTGTGTGTGAGCCTGTGAACTGAACTAAAAGTACGTCCTGAGCATAATTCTGTCCGAACTATGCTAAAATTTTTAAAGGAAATAAACCGCTGTAACCCTTTAACATGCAAAGTTTGTTCATTTCGCATTTGGTGACTTGGCCTGTATTTTAGGCAGCTCCGATGACACCCTTTCTGATATCTGATGGGCGGATCTGGCCAAAAATAGAGACAAGAATTATTGAACTCGTCGTCTCGTCCCGCCCCTCGCTAGGGCATGGAGACCTGGTCATGGCTCTCTGGTCACACAGAGGGCTGTGACCTGCTCCAGGAAGCCGCTGGCCACACGTCTCTCAGCGAGTAGCATGGCTGGGAATCGTTTTCTCTCTCTACAAGATATACACAGGTCCACAGTGCCGACTGCTCTAGATCCAGTCTACTTTACGCTCGGGTGATTTGAACGGCTTTCTGTACAGGACATGTTGCTGGGTTGTTTTTTTTTTTTGTTTTTTTTTGTTGTTTTTTTTTTTGGGGGGGGAGGGGGAGGAGGTTTCTGGTTTTATAGATTTGAACTATTTCTAGACCGTATCAAAAATGAAATAGTTATCAATTATCTTTAATACAATTTTTAGCAATTGAATGTATCAATAAACAAAAAGGTTTGGTCGCGTCGCTGGTTTAAAAAAAAACAAAACAACCAAAATGTTTCTGTGTCATTTTATTGTATTTTCTGTGAGGTGAAATTGAATATTGACCTGGAGTCCCATATTTTATTTCAGGTTT
This sequence comes from Elysia crispata, assembly GCA_033675545.1. NCBI lineage: Eukaryota > Metazoa > Mollusca > Gastropoda > Plakobranchidae > Elysia > Elysia crispata. The sequence continues at coordinate 32,663 of JAWDGP010003056.1, read as the reverse complement.
ATTCCTTATTTTCTTCGGGAGCAAAAAAAATTCTGGTAGGGGAAAACTTCAGCTTCAGTAAGTATTGACATGATAGTGAAATATTGAGGGGAAAACGGGAGGGAAAATAAAATCTCTGTGCTGTGTATGCGTGTGTGAGCGGCATAGAGTTTGTCGCTAATGGGAGAGGGGTCGAGAGAAAGTTGCAGAGATGCTATAGTTAATTTTTTTTTTTTTCAAATAGAATACGTTGTTTGTTTGTTTTTTTTTTTACAATGATCTGCTATTAAAAAAAAAAAACATGCTTATTAACCTTCAAATAATAACAAAGGAAACGTTTTAATCCTCATTAATTTCATTTCGTCTTGCGAACAGACCTATAGGTTGTTGTAATTCATTCAAGACCTTGATAACAAAACCAATGTCTTCTGAACCCTCAAAGCTTTCAGAATCTGGCCAGAATTTAGACCTAATTGTAACAGATTTGGTGATCTTTTTGTCTGGGGAGTATAAAAATATACACAGCCAATCATACGACTCGTCCGGACAAAATAAGGCTGAGTCGGCTTGCAGATATTGCAAGTTGCATGATCCAAACGATAAACACAATGCTTTCATAAACAATAGGTTGACTGACCGGCGACAGTCTGACAGGAGGTTGTCATGATTTCAACTCTTATTGTTTTTAAAGCCTCATCAGTTTATCTAGAAAAGGAATCACATAATTAATACGAGAATATTCTTGGTACGTCGTAATGTGTAATGCGCTATAAAAATAGCAACCAATCAGAACAAAGGTAGTGACGTAGGAGATTATCGATACCGTACTGCGTAACATAACATAAATATATAATATCCAATCAACACAGGGTAAACAAAGAGTAATCAAATTAACATTATGCTCGGACTAAATCGGAGATTCGAGATGAATCTAGGCCACACAAGTACAAAGATACTTTTTTTTACAATGAGGGCTGTGTTCAGCAAACAAAACTTGAGTTCTTAGGCTTCAAATAGACACATAATACAACTAAATAAAACAATATCAATATAGACCTGAGACGATCTGTTCCCCAAAAATACGCATCCATAAAAGGTGATGAAGTAAGATAGATCCGTATTTCAAACTACAGCACAATACATTATATTAATGTTAAAATTTTGTTCATTTGGTCCAGAGGAGCAGCGCATAGATTTTCCAGTTTTCCTGTTCCTCTATCGGGATAGGGGGTTTGAGGGGGAGGGAACGGGGAATGTTTGAGATGCTTAGCTTGTCCAACTATCGCATCTCGACCCACAGCTCTAAGCCCTTAGCTCTCCGATAGTGATAAGTCGAAGTTTCTAGAGTACTCTACGCCTACCGAGTCTCAGTAAGAAATGAACCGAGAAAAGTAATTTACTTTCATCCCTGAGGATAGAGGCAGCCAATCGAAGCCCTCGCATTCTCCTCCTTCGTAAAAGTTGGAGAGTTTCTGTCTCTTCACGAGTAAAATGGACAGATATAGGGATTGAAAAGACCTATTCAGAGAAAAAATGGGCTGGGAAGAGAGGAGGACAGAAAGAGAGAGAAAGAGAGAGAGAGAGAGAGAGAGAGAGAGAGAGAGAGGGGGGGAGAGAGAGGAGGACAGAAAGAGAGAGAAAGAGAGAGAGAGAGAGGAGGACAGAAAGAGAGAGAGGAGGACAGAAAGAGAGAGAGAGAGAGAGAGAGAGAGAGAGAGAGAGAGAGGAGGAGAAGAAGGAGGACAGAAAACAGCATACAAAACGAGGAAAGGGTGAATGTAGCGAAAGAGAAATAAGTCATGCGGTATAGTCTTACCGCTAGGGTAACGGTGACATAGAAAGAGAATGAGAGAGAGAGAGAGAGAGAGAGAGAGAAAGAGAGAGGAGGAGAAGGAGGAGGACAGAAAACAGCATACAAAACGAGGAAAGGGTGAATGTAGAGAAAGAGAAATAAGTCATGCGGTATAGTCTTACCGCTAGGGTAACGGGGACATAGAAAGAGAATGAGAGAGAGAGAGAGAGAGAGAGAGAGAGAGAGAGAGAGAGAGAGAGAGGAGGAGAAGGAGGAGGACAGAAAACAGCATACAAAACGAGGAAAGGGTGAATGTAGCGAAAGAGAAATAAGTCATGCGGTATAGTCTTACCGCTAGGGTAACGGGGACATAGAAAGAGAATGAGAGAGAGAGAGAGAGAGAGAGAGAGAGAGAGAGAGAGAGAGAGAAAGAGAGAGGAGGAGAAGAAGGAGGACAGAAAACAGCATACAAAACGAGGAAAGGGTGAATGTAGAGAAAGAGAAATAAGTCATGCGGTATAGTCTTACCGCTAGGGTAACGGTGACATAGAAAGAGAATGAGAGAGAGAGAGAGAGAGAGAGAGAGAGAGAGAGAGAGAGAGGAGAAGAAGGAGGACAGAAAACAGCATACAAAACGAGGAAAGGGTGAATGTAGAGAGAGAAAGAGAAATAAGTCATGCGGTATAGTCTTACCGCTAGGGTAACGGTGACATAGAAAGAGAATGAGAGAGAGAGAGAGAGAGAGAGAGAGAGAGAAAGAGAAATAAGTCATGCGGTATAGTCTTACCGCTAGGGTAACGGTGACGGGACATGTAAGAGAATGAGAGAGAGAGAGAGAGAGAGAGAGAGAGAGAGAGAGAGAGAGAAAGAGAAATAAGTCATGCGGTATAGTCTTACCGCTAGGGTAACGGGGACATAGAAAGAGAATGAGAGAGAGAGAGAGAGAGAGAGAGAGAGAGAGAGAGAGAGAGAGAAAGAGAAATAAGTCATGCGGTATAGTCTTACCGCTAGGGTAACGGGGACATAGAAAGAGAATGAGAGAGAGAGAGAGAGAGAGAGAGAGAGAGAGAGAAAGAGAAATAAGTCATGCGGTATAGTCTTACCGCTAGGGTAACGGGGACATAGAAAGAGAATGAGAGAGAGAGAGAGAGAGAGAGAGAGAGAGAGAGAGAGAGAGAGAGAGAGAGAGAGAGAGAAAGAGAAATAAGTCATGCGGTATAGTCTTACCGCTAGGGTAACGGGGACATAGAAAGAGAATGAGAGAGAGAGAGAGAGAGAGAGAGAGAGAGAGAGAGAGAGAGAGAGAGAGAGAGAGAGAGAAATAAGTCATGCGGTATAGTCTTACCGCTAGGGTAACGGGGACATAGAAAGAGAATGAGAGAGAGAGAGAGAGAGAGAGAGAGAGAGAGAGAGAGAGAGAGAGAGAGAGAGAGAGAGAGAGAGAGAGAAAGAGAAATAAGTCATGCGGTATAGTTTTACCGCTAGGGTCACGGGGACATAGAAAGAGAGAGATGGGGCATAGATAACTTCCTTGATGATCCACATAGCTGCTGTGCTAAGATCTACAGTGTACGTATCACTATTGCGCACAGGAGACAAATCCAACCTAGAAAGTTACTTTAGATGCTGGAGGGACAGAATAATCAAGTGTGATTATCGGACAGGCATGGATCGAATCAAAAAGGCATGGATTTCTTGATTGATTCGATCCTTTCTTCATTCTTTCATTCATTTTTTCATTAAAGAGTGTGTGCATTTACAAGTCCGGTCAATTACTATCTGTCATGTCAGGGCTAAAAGATCAAGTTAAATAAGATTTAACAGAAGGAGAGAAACAGATATTTCTGGGGTTTTTTTGTTTTTTTGTTTTTTGTTTTTTTTTGGGGGGAGGGGGGGGGAATTAAGGGAGGACGCGAGACAGACGGATTGAAATAATCATGTAGTACCTCCCTTTGTTGATTTTTCCTCCCTTGTCACAGTTTATCAGAGTCAAATTAAAATTCATTAGACTTGAGCTTTGCGGGAAAATATAAGATATTATAATATGAAAATATTATATCAACAATAACAACGGCAACAGCAACAAAACTCATCCGCTGCCCTGCAACCGTAAGTAATTTCTTTTTTTCTACATTAAGGCAGCAATTTGCCAAGTCCAGTCATCAGTGAGACATTGTCGCTAGTACGGCTTGCCTTGATTAGTGCTAGATGCTCTGGCTGGTATGGAGCTAGATATCTGGCTGTGGAGCTGTGGAACTCTTCACTCGCCGAAACTCAAACCTTCAGGGGATGAGATTACCCGAGCTGCCTCGCTGATTTCGGGACCGGGAAATTATTGAGGTGGCAAAAAGGATGAAGATTAAGTACAGCGTGTTCACTCTGGGGAGCTTCGGTAAAGCTTCCGATTTCAAAAAAAAAAAAAAAAAGGAGGAGACAGTGAGTGTGGGGGTGGCTTTTCTTTTCTTCTCTTTTAAATTCTACTTCCGGAAACGAAACGTCGTACAAGTGTGGAGAGGTGGAGATGTTGGGAGGTCCAGCGCTGTGGCTCTTCACTTCTTCACACTGTAATAAAATATTGTGGGCGCGACGATCTTATGATTATTATGCGTATTATTTTTGCGTTTGTTGTTGTTGTTGTTGTTTTTTGTTTGTTTTTGTTGTTATTGATGTTGTTCCTGCTCAAATTGTTAGTTCGCATGAGCTTGTTTTGCTTAACCCTCTTTTGAAGAAAGCATTGCTATGGGTAGCTTTCAGCCAGATGCTATTGTAAAAAATGCTGCAATGATGTCGTATAATAATAAGAAAAAAATAATAAAAAAAAAAACATAGAATTAAACCTTAACTTCTTTGTCTTTAATTGGAGGCCGACCTGAAAAACTATGCATGTCCCACCACAAAATATTCACTAAAATTCACATACCAATAAAATACTACCGTCTTGTTAGGCTTTGTGTTGTCTCTAAAAAAAAAAAAAAAACAAGAAAATAAAACGCCTGCTAAATTCTACCGTATTTTGGTAATCGGTCAGTATAAATATAGCGTCATCTTAAGATATATAAATATTTTTTAAATAAAGTTTTTCCATTGAGTTTCCCAGGGGTGTTCTATCGTCAAAGTATAAAATAACTCTTGAAGGGGGAGAAAGAAAGATGACAAATTTGCAAGTTAAACACAGTCCCGATAGAACACGCAAAGCCTATCGAAGTAGTAGTAGTAGTAGTAGTAGTAGTAGTAGTAGTAGTAGTAGTAGTAGTAGTAGTAGTAGTAGTAGTAGTAGTAGTAGTAGTAGTAGTAGTAGTAGTAGTAGTAGTAGTAGTAGTAGTAACAGCAAGATTTAAGCAAATCACCGTGTCAAAAAAAGCAACGGACAATGCAGCCAAATTTGGTCTTTC
>JAWDGP010003056.1:12500-22500 GCA_033675545.1 Elysia crispata | reverse complement strand
CATGGGCCATCAGTTGTCAGCATGATCTAGGTTCACTGTGTGAGGTGCGGTGTGGCACGGGCCATCAGTTGTCAGCATGATCTAGGTTCACTGTGTGAGGTGCGGTGTTGCATGGGCCATCAGTTGTCAGCATGATCTAGGTTCACTGTGTGAGGTGCGGTGTTGCATGGGCCATCAGTTGTCAGCATGATCTAGGTTCACTGTGTGAGGTGCGGTGTTGCACGGGCCATCAGTTGTCAGCATGATCTAGGTTCACTTGGTGAGGTGCGGTGTGGCACGGGCCATCAGTTGTCAGCATGATCTAGGTTCACTGTGTGAGGTGCGGTGTTGCATGGGCCATCAGTTGTCAGCATGATCTAGGTTCACTGTGTGAGGTGCGGTGTTGCATGGGCCATCAGTTGTCAGCATGACCTAGGTTCACTGTGTGAGGTGCGGTGTGGCACGGGCCATCAGTTGTCAGCATGATCTAGGTTCACTGTGTGAGGTGCGGTGTGGCACGGGCCATCAGTCGTCAGCATGATCTAGGTTCACTGTGTGAGGTCCGGCGTGGCACGGGCCATCAGTTGTCAGCATGATCTAGGTTCACTGTGTGAGGTGCGGTGTTGCATGTTCCATCAGTTGTCAGCATGATCTAGGGTCACTGTGTGAAGTGCGGTGTTGCATGGGCCATTAGTTGTCAGCATGATCTAGGTTCCTGTGTGAGGTGCGGTGTGGCTCGGGCCATCAGTTGTCAGCATGATTTAGTTTCACTGTGTTAGGTGCGGTGTGGCACGGGCCATCAGTTGTCAGCATGATCTAGGTTCACTGTGTGAGGTGCGGTGTTGCATGGGCCATCAGTTGTCAGCATGATCTAGGTTCACTGTGTGAGGTGCGGATTGCATGGGCCATCAGTTGTCAGCATGATCTAGGTTCACTGTGTGAGGTGCAGTGTTGCATGGGCCATCAGTTGTCAGCATGATCTAGGTTCACTGTGTGAAGTATGGTGTTGCATGGGCCATTAGTTGTCAGCATGATCTAGGTTCACTGTGTGAGGTGCGGTGTGGCTCGGGCCATCAGTTGTCAGCATGATTTAGTTTCTCTGTTTGAGGTGCGGTGTGGCACGGGCCATCAGTTGTCAGCATGATCTAGGTTCACAGTGTGATGTGCGGTGTTGCATGGGCCATCAGTTGTCAGCTCGAGGTAGATGCTCTGTATCCAGCCAGCATCACAGCTCGTACCAGTATTATTTATTAGATATAATCTTCGTCAAGTCTAACTGACTGAAATCACAAATCAAGGTGTGCGTAACCATCTATTGTATCTGACTCCAACTTTATTTATAAATTTTCTTGATCTCATTCTTTGAAACGAACATGTTGAGCAATCATGCACTTTTTTTTAGGTTAGGAAGGGGTGATGTTTTTGCCTACTAAATTGCTCTCTACTCCCCCCCCCCCCCCCCCGTTCCCACCCCTCAAAAAAAAATTACTTCAGTGTGTTTGTCGGCGTCATTTTTCTCTCTTATCTTGGCTTTTGGTTTTATACGTTTGTATCGCATGACAGATGCTTTTGGAATGTGCTTTGATTGGCAATCTTGATTGGTTCAAGAATTTTGTTTCAAGGATGAGGAAAAAAAATAATATAATGTTTAATTTCTTTCTCCTGGGAGAAACCTCATCCTGGCGCCTGTCACTTCGCGGATCATGACTGGTGCCAAAGCCCAGAAGGTGTTAGCAACTTGTTCATAAAATACAGTCTCTGAATCAGTTCGTGTTTGAGAAATACTAGACGTCATCTCACAAGATATCAGTTCTTTTTCTGCCAGTAAAGAAAAAAAAAAAAAAGAGAGAGAGAGAGAGAGAGAGAGAGAGAGAGAGAGAGAGAGAGAGCGAGCGAGAGAGAGAGAAACAGGCAGAGAGACACACAGACACACAGACAGACAGGCAAACAGGCAGACAGGCAAGCAGACAGACCGACAGAGAGATAAAAAAAAAACAGAAAACAAAACCTCTTTAGGTACATGGAAGACTTTAGAAAATAACATAATTATTTTTATAGACGCTCATAAATCGAAGAGTGCATTACCATAAAAATATCTATCATGTGTTCGATTTTCTCTCCACTAGACCCGTCATCGCCACACCCAGACAGTCGCACAAACTGTACAGTTACTGACTAGACACCCAGACAGTCGCACAAACTGTACAGTTACTGACTAGACACCCAGACAGTCGCACAAACTGTACAGTTACTGACTAGACACCCAGACAGTCGCACAAACTGTACAGTTACTGACTAGACACCCAGACAGTCGCACAAACTGTACAGTTACTGACTAGACACCCAGACAGTCGCACAAACTGTACAGTTACTGACTAGACACCCAGATAATCGGAGCCCAGTTACAGTCTCACCTGAGCCGACCGAGTAGGTCTTATTCAGTTAATGTCGAGCCATTTAAGACTTATTTTGAATCTACGGATATGGTCTGAGCTGAGGACGCATTGGTGCATGTGCGCATGACGGAAAAGATCTAAACTGTCTTAACGCGACGTCTGAATTAACTTTGGTACTCAATTCACGCGTCTCAGAAAACCTTTACTCGGAGGGTCGCTGGTCACTTGCGTTAATGTGGCCACGGGCAACGAACTTGGGTAGAGCCTGGGAAGATGTAGGTCCCCCCTTCAGAATTTGAAGCCCATAGTGGATCATCCGGCCCGCCCAGCCTGGCCAGCTTGGTTCGGGATCTGTTGCAGTACAGCTTTTCGCGCGCCCAGCCTGTCCAGCTTGGTTCGTGATCTGTTGCAGCGCAGCTTTTCGCGCGCCCAGCCTGTCCAGCTTGGTTCGGGATCTGTTGTAGTACAGCTTTTCGCGCGCCCAGCCTGTCCAGCTTGGTTCGGGATCTGTTGCAGTACAGCTTTTCGCGCGCCCAGCCTGTCCAGCTTGGTTCGGGATCTGTTGCAGCACAGCTTTTCGCGCGCCCAGCCTGTCCAACTTGGTTCGGGATCTGTTGCAGTACAGCTTTTCGCGCGCCCAGCCTGTCCAGCTTGGTTCGTGATCTGTTGCAGCGCAGCTTTTCGCGCGCCCAGTCTGTCCAGCTTGGTTCGGGATCTGTTACAGTACAGCTTTTCGCGCGCCCAGCCTGTCCAGCTTGGTTCGGGGTCTGTTGCAGTACAGCTTCTCGCGCACTTTAACCCTAGTCCTGCGCACCCGTTATATTTAAGCTTTGCTCTGACGATAATGGCCCCCTCGGAGTGCCACGGGACTGCCTACCCTCGAGGCTTTCCCCTCCAGTCCGTTATCCAGAACAAGAAATTATTGGTTGATCGGTTGCCGGTCACAAAATTAATGTGGCATGCCCGGCAAACAAAGGCAAGAAACAGCTTTATCGCTAAAGAAAGTCACGCTTTGGTGACAAAGGCAATAAATAGCTCTCGCTTTATCATAAAACAAGTCACCCGTTGTGACCCCTAGCAGGCTGTGTTTCGGATATAATTATTTCACTATCGCGATAATTGTCACATAAAAGTTGTGGGTCATTTTTTTTTATGTTTATCTGTGTCTACAGCGGTGAGCTGTATTGGTGAAAGCGAGACTGAGATTTTTAACTTACTAAGGAAAGATCTTTTTTCTAACATTATTTTATTTTGAGGTTTATGTCTCACAAATTAAAAAAAAGAGCTCGATACTATAAGGTAAAACAAAGATTGGCATAACAGGGACTCAGATCAAACATAGTAGCATACAAAAGGATTTAATACTGTCTAAAACATTTCTTTGAAGCGAATAGGCGTGGGGACTTTTGATAGGTTCGATAGTTCAGTACTGTCGAACGGTTCGATTCAGAAACGGTGAATGAAATCAGAAATTTTAGAAATCATTTATTTTATTCGAGTGTTCTGCAGCTCAGCATAAGAGATAATTTTTTTTTGTTTCCCAAGGCTGTTAAGAACAGCCTGTATACTGTTGGCAAAACCTAATTGATATTCACTTTCATCGGGCTGTTTGATTTTCAGCTGTCCCTATAGCACGCTGAAACGGTAGAAATTTAATATCCATTATACTGATGTTGCACGTGAGACATGGGGGGGCTGTTTGATTTTCAACTGTCCTTATAGCACGCTGAAACGGTAGAAATTTAATATCCATTATACTGATGTTGCACGTGAGACATGGGGGGGCTGTTTGATTTTCAACTGTCCTTATAGCGAGTTGAAACGCTAGGAAAATTTAATATCCATTATACTGATGTTGCACGTGAGGCATTGGGGGGGGGGGGGGGGGGGGGGCGGGGGGGGGCGGGGGCTGTTTGATTTTCAACTGTCCTTGTAGCGAGTTGAAACGCTAGAAAAATTTAATATCCATTATACTGATGTAACAAGCGAGACGAGCTTGTCGATATCAACCAAATCCCCTTCAGTTGTCCCTGGTCACCACGACTTCTTCGGAGTTTGGAGTGGTCACACGCCAAGCTGAGAAGTCCAAACAACCGTTTTAACCCTAGCCAGCTGTTTGGTCAAGACTTCTTGGAAAGGAAAACGGGGTCCAACGTAAGGGTAAATATGACGACTTCAAACGTTATAATTTTGTGTACAAAGAGACCCTAGAGGAATATCATGCGGTCCAGTATAGAAAAAACATCGTTTGAAAAAACAGTATCCATATTTAAGGAGGTGAGGGATCCGTTGGACCTCCATATAGCTGGCTAGGGTTACGAAACCAAGCCATTGGCCAAGCTAAATTCCTCAGCCAATCAACAATAATGTTATATCAACTCCCAGTTACCTGATACTCGAACTCCGGACATCCGTATGTCAGATAAAGCAAGCAGAGGATGTGTTTCGGCGCCCACAGAGCTGCGATTCCTGCCCCTGAAACAGAAAGGTTGTCCACCTGTTAGATTACACCTGGTTACCGTCGATCTAATCGTTAGAAGTTCGAATGGGGCATTAAACATGAAGTATCGCTTCTCCAAAACTGTGTACTGTCACAGCGGAGATGAGTTTTCACAGCGTCGTTAATTTTTTTTTCTCTGTTTTTCCCGCGGTCTGATTTATGGCTTAAATAAAACTATTATCGCTTTGAAAAAGTATTCGAAGATTATATAATTATTATCGCTTTGAAAAAGTATTGGAAGTCTATATACTTATTATCGCTTCGAAAAAGTATTGGAAGTCTATATTATTGTTATGGTTTTCAAAAAGTAGTGGAAGTCTATAATATCACTTTGACAAATTAGTGGAAGTCTGATCGCAGGTACTGAAGATGTAGAGGTACTATTATACAGCGCCTTAAAATCTGAGCTCTTCATCGTTTTGTGTGAATGAGGAAGACTGCGAGTCACGTGACTCGGCAGAACCTGACCAAAACAACAGCAACAACAACTACAACAACAACTATATCTCAATAAATTTGACCACCTTTCCCAGATTTCTAAATCGTGTGGCTGGTGACCACATAAGGCCCTCGCCCTAGCTTTTGGAGAACTGTTTGATGGCAGGCTCGGACACATCCTAGATTATTTCTTGAAACTGCGGCCTCAGGTACGCGTTAGACTTCTAGGACCCGACCAAGACAGTGTACGCGATGTACCGGAAAGTTATTTCTAAGTCTGTTTGAGATGATACTGTTGTTTCCTAAATATTGACCCTCTTTTACATATTTTTGATGATGCGGAAGTCCTATACTGATTGGCTAAGTTCGCAAACCAATAGACTCACCCTAGATCACTTGACGAAACTGCGGTCTGAACTACCTCCAGACCATTACAATACCATAGAAGTATTGTGTTTACAAGTCTGTTATCACAATGTTTATTCTTTCCTAGAAATGTACCCAGTTTTATATTTGTTGCTGTTCTTGAAACCAACACTACATTTCACCGGGATCGCTCGTCTATGTTCGCGAATTGATTAATGCTTTTGATGAAGCTGTCGCAGTACGATTCGACATTCGGTTTATTTATGTTGCCTACAAGCTTTATTCGCGCAGTCAAGCTCGAGCTAGGAAGTTCTGGCGCTGGCCTCAGCCAGAAGTTTCTGAGAGCCGAGTTTACCGTAGATCCAGCCGAGAGCGGCAACCTTCTAGCAGCGCTCCACCGACGGTACAGCCAAAAAAAAATTCAATAAAATCGGTGAATCAATAAAGTAAGAAGATCCTTCTGCAGATGATTACTCTCAAAAGCCATCCTCGGGTATTTTACGATGCTCGCATATGTGCATGTCTATGATGTGAGGATGGAGGTGTGGCATTTAATCAAAGCATTGCAACAGGAGCTTCTCTATTATGTGTATAATTATGTATGCGTGTGTGTTTGTTGTAAAGTCTACATGTCATCAAGCTTAGGAGTACAAGCTCTGGAGAACAAGCATTAACATAGTTGGTATTGAGTTGTGGTTCGTGGCACGTTCATCCAGCGAAAGCAATTTTTTTTGGCCAAGCTGTTTGGACGAGTTCACAATAAAGTAAGAACGTGCAGAAGCTCTCACTCCGAGGCTAGCAATTGACACTTTATAGCTCGTGGCGGGCCGGTAACAGCATCTTGGACTGAGTTTCAGGTTCCTCTTCTAGTTCTGCCGGCGAGGAAGGATTTTATGGGGCGATGCTTCCAGTTTCATTAGTTTCGAGCTGTGTCAGACTGACCTGACCCACGACTTCCAGCATGTTGTCATTTAGAAGCAATAACAGAGAAAACGTTCAACGGCCAACAACGTGACTGTGCCCTTGTATATTTTCTACTTCTCTCAATGTTCAGAGATTTTTCACAACGATCAGCTGGTAGCTGGGTTAGAGTTTAATGGTTTCTTCGATGGCTTCCAACTTTGAGAGGCTATAATTTCGTTTTTCCAGCGATAAGCACCCCTTCCCCCCCCCCCACACACACACACTCACCTCCCCCACCTCCCAAAACACTGCTATTGTCCACCTATCCTAGATTCCCAAGTCACGTGTGTGCCGATCACATTAGGCGCATGCGCCCAGAATCTGTAGAGATGTCCAATGCGGGGTTCGGACACATCCTGGATTAGGTCTACTTGGTGAAACTGTGGCCTCAACTACCCGTTACACTCTAGTCCTAAAGCCCCGTCCGTGTGTTCAGGATATATCGGACAATTATGTATAAGTCTGTTTAATATTAAAAAAAATATTGTTTCTGAAATATTTATCTAGTATTACATAATTATATTTTTTTTATTTCACATCGAACCCTGTGCGACAGTCTGCCAGCACTTTACCGATCCTAGAAAAAAAAAAAAGGGAAATTCGGTGAATCGACACTCGTTCAATAAGGCCATCCTGTTACAAGAAATGTAACGTTCTAGAACATTCATGGTTGTCTATTTTGATATCCTCAATCTATGGCTCAGGCAGATTATGTCACCCCCCCCCCCACACACACACACACACACACAGCACGTTTCGATCAACTATAAGAAGATTCGCATTGGTTCTTTGTAATGTAACCGCCCTTTCCTTATTTAGAATTTTTGTGAGATCAAAAGGATAGATACCCTGGGTAAATCATTGGCATAGCTTCTCGGAATATCACATGCTGCGTGGCACCAGAAAGAGAATGCCAGGGAAAGGAGAGGATAACTTTTAATCCCTGCTGCACTGGACTCAATATTGAGGTTTGCAAACGGCTTACGTACCGCTGATCATGAGTCATAACGTAACTAGCATGTGGTTTCTCTTATGCCGTGTGCAAGCCGCCCTGCTCTGTTCACACCGCAAGGGCGCGTCTCCGTTTATACAGAGCGAGAACTCGAACGCGGTTTGTCGTCCTGGAATAGTTTAGTCATGTTATAGAGGGACCGTTCAAATAGAGTGCGAACGCGAACGCGGTTTGTCGTCCTGGAATAGTTTAGTCATGTTATAGAGGAACCGTTCAAATAGAGTGCGAACGCGAACGCGGTTTGTCGTCCTGGAATGGTTTAGTCATGTTATAGAGGGACCGTTCAAATAGAGTGCGAACGCGAACGCGGTTTGTCGTCCTGGAATGGTTTAGTCATGTTATAGAGGGACCGTTCAAATAGAGTGCGAACGCGAACGCGGTTTGTCGTCCTGGAATGGTTTAGTCATGTTATAGAGGGACCGTTCAAATAGACTGCGAACGCGAACGCGGTTTGTCGTCCTGGAATAGTTTAGTCATGTTATAGAGGAACCGTTCAAATAGAGTGCGAACGCGAACGCGGTTTGTCGTCCTGGAATGGTTTAGTCATGTTATAGAGGAACCGTTCATATAGACTTAGAGTGAGAACGCGGTTTGTCGTCCTGGAATGGTTTAGTCATGTTATAGAGGAACCGTTCAAATAGAGTGCGAACGCGAACGCGGTTTGTCGTCCTGGAATGGTTTAGTCATGTTATAGAGGAACCGTTCAAATAGACTGCGAACGCGAACGCGGTTTGTCGTCCTGGAATGGTTTAGTCATGTTATAGAGGGACCGTTCAAATAGAGTGCGAAAGCGAACGCGGTTTTTCGTCCTGGAATAGTTTAGTCATTTTATAGAGGGACCGTTCAAATAGAGTGCGAACGCGAACGCGGTTTTTCGTCCTGGAATAGTTTAGTCATGTTATAGAGGAACCGTTCAAGTAGAGTGCGAACGCGAACGCGGTTTGTCGTCCTGGAATGGTTTAGTCATGTTATAGAGGAACTATTCAAATAGAGTGCGAACGCGAACGCGAACAAATATGTGTTCGCGCGGTCGACCGCAGAGATTGCCCCGAGAGCGAATTCTTCAGACCGCCGCGGCGGCTTTCTTGCCATCAAGTTGTATCCACCAATCAGCTTGTACCACCTTCTTTGCATCATTTCCGGAAATAGAAACTTGTAGACATGACTTTTCAAAGAAAAACCTATGCAGATCTAGTCTGCTTTGCTTGTAGGGTATGGCCGATGCCGAGACAATGGATGAAACGTAGTTTTGATTTTAGAAGTTGCAAAGAATCCAGTTTGTTCCACAAAGCTGAAAAAGTTTACAAAGAGACAGTCGAAAAGAAAGATATTAAATATCTCTCTAATATTTCCCTCCAATTCCCTTCCAAATTTTGGAAGGGAATGCAAGAAGACTGACAGTTATGTGATTTATACACAAAACGCTGCTGTGTTTATAAATACAGAGCTATAATGTCCTCCGCGTCGGATTTTGCCTGTGCCATGGTTCCAATAATTATGACCAAGTGACAAATTTAAACTCTCACAACAAGAAAAAGACGATCCGCATCGAAAGCCGTCGGCGGTTTTCCGCGTTCGTGTTCGCGCTCTATTTGAATGGCTGAACTGCTAAACAGTCGCGTTCGTGTTCGCGCTCTATTTGAATGGCTGAACTGCTAAACAGTCGCGGTCGTGTTCGCGCTCTGTTTGAATGGCTGAACTGCTAAACAGTCGCGTTCGTGTTCGCGCTCTATTTGAATGGCTGAACTGCTAAACAGTCGCGGTCGCGTTCGCGCTCTGTTTGAATGGCTGAACTGCTAAACAGTCGTGTTCGCGCTCTATTTGAATGGCTGAACTGCTAAACAGTCGCGGTCGTGTTCGCGCTCTATTTGAATGGCTGAATTGCTAAAAAGTCGCGTTCGTGTTCGCGCTCTATTTGAATGGCTGAACTGCTAAACAGTCGTGTTCGCGCTCTATTTGAATGGCTGAACTGCTAAACAGTCGCGGTCGCGTTCGCGCTCTATTTGAATGGCTGACCTGCTAATCAGTCGCGCTCGTGTTCGCGCTCTATTTGAATGGCTGAACTGCTAAACAGTCGCGGTCGCGTTCGCGCTCTGTTTGAATGGCTGAACTGCTAAACAGTCGCGTTCGTGTTCGCGCTCTATTTGAATGGCCACGGCTGAACTGCTAAACAGTCGCGTTCGTGTTCGCGCTCTATTTGAATGGCTGAACTACTAAACAGTCGCGTTCGTGTTCGCGCTCTATTTGAATGGCTGAACTACCAAAACAGTCGCGTTCGTGTTCGCGCTCTATTTGAATGGCTGAACTGCTAAACAGTCGCGTTCGTGTTCGCGCTCTATTTGAATG
>JAWDGP010003056.1:0-7500 GCA_033675545.1 Elysia crispata | reverse complement strand
ATCTTTGGTATGATTAGCCGATTAATTCAGGAACGTTCTGGAAAAAACGGTAAAGGAAAATATGCAGCTTTTGGTATGATTAGCCTATCAATTCCGGAACGTTCTAGAAGAAACGGTAGAGGAAAATGTGAGGCCTTTGGTAATGATTAGCCGATTAACTTCAGAACGTTCTAGAAGAAACGGTAGAAGAAAATGTGAGGCCTTTGGTATTGATTAGCCGATCAATTCCGGAACGTTCTAGAAGAAACGGTAGGGGAAAAGTTGAGGTCATTGGTATGATTAGCCGATTAATTCTGGAACATTCTAGAAGAAACGATAGAGGAAAATGTGAGGCCTTTGGTGTGATTAGCCGATTAACTTCAGAACGTTCTAGAAGAAACGGTAGAGGAAAATGTGCAGCCTTTGGTATGATTAGCCGATTGACTTCAGAACGTTCTAGAAGAAACGGTAGAGGGAAAGAAATTAAAGCTTAAGCTTGTGGCACAGCTATTATATTGAATTTTCGATTCTTATTCAAATATTGGAAAAATATTCACTTTAATTATTGAAAAGAAAAGAGAACAATTCATTTGTTAAGGAACTGAACTTTACATTTATGTACCATGATAGTATAGGACTTGCAACAAGACAACTATTAACTTTTATCAAGTAATACTAATAGTATCATGTTCGAACATATATATTTTTTTTTCATTATTTGATTATTAAATTTAATGAATAGAATGTACACAAGAGAATGATGCATTTTTTTTACAAATCCAGTGAAGCAGTCATGGATCAAGTTGTGATATAAATAAATGTAACTCTGATTTATGGTTATATATTTAAAAGGTATCAAAAACAGTTTTCTGTAAACTGGGTGTGTGTTTTCTTTTGTTGTTTAGTAACTTGTCTTATATTGTTTTGTTTTGTTTTGCTTTTTTTTTTTTTATTTATTTTTTTTTTTTTTTGTAATTTTCCTTGCTAATGTTTAATAACAGTCTCCATCCTCACAAGACAGTAGAAAAAGCTGAGAACGAATATTTTTCCCCCCTCGATGATCAGTAACGTTGAGCCTTGATAAAACTTATTCCATACCGTTGTTCATGTCACTGGCCATGTATCTAGACTGTCTGTAAATCAGTCTCGTCTGGTTTCTCGTGTCTCGTCTCGTTTCTCGTGTCTCGTCTGGTTTCTCGTGTCTCGTCTCGTTCACCTCAGGCTCATCCGTCTTCCGTCTGATCCCCCGAGTCTCCACATACATATCAGATTGTTTCCGTAACAAGAGAGCTTTTACACTCCCTCTCTCTCTCTCTCTCTCTCTCCATCCGTCTTCCGTCTGATCCCCCGAGTCTCCACATACATATCAGATTGTTTCCGTAACAAGAGAGCTTTTACACTCCCTCTCTCTCTCTCTCTCTCTCTCTCTCTCTCTCCATCCGTCTTCCGTCTGATCCCCCGAGTCTCCACATACATATCAGATTGTTTCCGTAACAAGAGAGCTTTTACACTCCCTCTCTCTCTCTCTCTCTCTCTCTCTCTCTCTCTCCATCCGTCTTCCGTCTGATCCCCCTAGTCTCCACATACATATCAGATTGTTTCCGTAACAAGAGAGCTTTTACACTCCCTCTCTCTCTCTCTCTCTCTCTCTCTCTCTCCATCCGTCTTCCGTCTGATCCCCCGAGTCTCCACATACATATCAGATTGTTTCCGTAACAAGAGAGCTTTTACACTCCCTCTCTCTCTCTCTCTCTCTCTCTCTCTCCATCCGTCTTCCGTCTGATCCCCCGAGTCTCCACATACATATCAGATTGTTTCCGTAACAAGAGAGCTTTTACACTCCCTCTCTCTCTCTCTCTCTCTCTCTCTCTCTCCATCCGTCTTCCGTCTGATCCCCCGAGTCTCCACATACATATCAGATTGTTTCCGTAACAAGAGAGCTTTTACACTCCCTCTCTCTCTCTCTCTCTCTCCATCCGTCTTCCGTCTGATCCCCCGAGTCTCCACATACATATCAGATTGTTTCCGTAACAAGAGAGCTTTTACACTCCCTCTCTCTCTCTCTCTCTCTCTCTCTCTCTCTCTCTCTCTCTCTCTCTCTCTCTCTCTCTCTCTCTCTCTCCATCTCTCTCTCTATTATGAACTGCCTTGGCTATTTTTATTATAGCTAAATGTGCCTTATCAATCTTTTCATAATTATATGCGGCTCATCCCATCTTTCTATGTCTCTTCCTCTCTCTTTTCTCTGTCTCTCTCTCTCTCTATCCATCTATCTACCTATCTCACTATCCTTTTCTCCTTCCTTTATAACCAAGAATCAGATACTTCTCTCGGACTAAAGTGCCTTACTGTTTTTGGGCTGAAAAACTGCTCACCAAAATCATCTTGTCATGATAATGTCACATTAACTTTCATAGATTTAGAGAAACATGTAAACAGTCATAGATTTAGAGAAACATGTTAAGAGTCATAGTTTTAGAGAAATATCCTAAACAGTCATAGCCTTTGAGAAACGCGTAAAAAGTCATAGATTTAGAAAAGCGTTTAAACAACCATAGACTTTAGGAAACATTGTTAAAAGCCATAGGTTTAGAGAAACACAAAAAACCATAGGTCTTCAGAAACATTCTAAACAGTCATAGGTTTAGAAAAACATTTTAAACGGTCATAGGTTTAGAGAAACATTCTATACAGTCATAGGTTTAGAAAAACATTTTAAACGGTCATAGGTTTAGAGAAACATTCTATACAATCATAGGTTTAGAGAAACATTGTAAGAGTCATAGGTTTAGAGAAACATACTTTACTTTTACACCAGTACAGTTCAGTGTAATATAGTTCATCCACCTAAACCTTTTTTTTTTTTTTTTTTTTTTTTTTTGGGGGGGGGGGGGGGTTATCACTTATATAAAATTAATTCATATCTTCAAAAAACTTTGTATCTTCATTCACACGTTTTCCAACATTCGCTGCTATACTCGAAAAATTATCTCAAAAGTTCTTTACTAAACAACGATGAAACTTTGCACAAACTAATATCCATAAACACTAGTTTCTCTCTATATATTTGTATATCTAAAGCTTTGCTAATTTCTCCCAATACCACATCGTAGATTCTAAATCCTCTTGCAACATGAGCAACATGTTTGTACTGACCTACCCTCAGCCTCGCGCTACATCATCCTATAAATATAAAGATTATCATTTGGCGTGGGCGCTACTGTATTCATTTTTACGTTTTGTCGAGCAAGGTAAGATAAGCTAATTCCCTCAGAGTTTTAATAATGTATAAAAGAATGGTTTGATTCATTTCCTGCCGATTCGTCTCTAAAACCTAAACCACGGTTATAATAATAAGTTCGATTGTTTCGGTGTATTTCCCAATGTAATACTAATGTTTTAGGTCGTTCAGGGCTTGCGATATTCAATTACATATATTTAGTCAAATGAATCGATTGGAATCGATAACCTAAGCTTCATAGTCAATTCCAGGCCATAATTTCATCATCGATTACTTTATTCTCGGTCTAACATGTGCCGAAACATCCATCAATATTCGATCAATAGCGACGGGTTTCACTTTTCGATCCCAGTATTTTACTTTATATTCACGGATAATGAAATTGGTCAAAAAATTAATATAAAAAAAGGAACTGTCTCATTGAAACCGACCTGAATCTATTAGGCCAACTTAAGAGTCAACTATCCGCTATAACCGAGTCGATTTCTTAAGGTTGTTAACAGTTTTGGTTTGTAGGTTTTGCTACATCACGTTGTAATAGTAACTGCACATCTAAGGAGTTCAAAAATAAAGTTGTACTTCAATAACCAAATAGTGCAAACAGGGAAAAAATATAACGATACATTATTAAGCCTTTTAAGGCTGAATATTGTAAAACATTTGTTTTTATCGAAACGATGGGCAGCGGAATCGATATTGCAGAGAGCCCTAAATACCGCACATCACGTATTCGATTCCAGTTTTGAGCTTCCTCTTTATAGATCTAAATCAATATAAGTCGGGCCGTTAAATAAGCTCCAGCCGTATTTATCGAGTACACGTATCGCGTAAATCGGTTTAGACGACATTGGAGGAAGATCCCCAGACCGCGTTCGGTAATTATCTGTGGAAACTGCCGGCTCTGCCAGAAACAGCGCTCTGTGGGTGGCGCGGAGGATTACACGCATGTCTACCTGGAGCAGCACACAGCCCGCTTACACACTGTAGCATGTTTCTGGTTTGTTTGTTGTTGTTGTTTTTCGGATCGTGTAGGATATTTTCGGCTTGCTTGCTCGTTTCTTGTTTAATGTAGCGATTATAATTATGTCACATAATAGTGTCTCCGATGGTTTCTTTAAAATTTGGCTGCTCTAGTTGGTTGTGGGTAACCGCTGCTACCCGGTGCTAAGAGAATAATTGGGTGACGATTAACTTTCTCTTGTAGATCCTGGATCATGATTTTATCCGCAGAGAATTGTCGTATATCTACAACTCTTAAGAAGCAGAAGATGTAAAAGCACAGTAAAGCTGGCTCGCCCTACCATGCTGTCCTGCTTTATTATAGTAAAACCCTGCAATTCTATTTATAGATCTATATATATATATATATATATATATATATAAAATTTTTTATATCAGCAACATATAGAAGATACAAAGAGAGGGTAGGGGTACTGCTTAACGAAAAGGTGGGCGTGGCATCAAACTGTCCGGACGATGATGGCATTATTATTGACAAAATTAATGAAAAAAAAGTTCTTAAAGAACGCGATTCGAACCAGGCATGTCGAGAGAGCCAATCAAATTATGTATCGTTCTACCATCAGGGCTGTCGTTTTTCTTCTTCACTTTTATCTTTTTGTGTTATTTATTTTAGTAGCTATCAATATATATATATATATATATATATATATATATATATAATTATGTATATAGTTTTTTATAAGATGGCTATGTACTTACTTATTGGGAACGCGATTTCACAAAGAGTTTTATTATTCGTTGGAAGTCATGAGCTCTACTTTAAGTCGTTGTTAGCTTATCAAGCGACAGCTTCTGCAAGAATGCTCAATGGTGTTGGAACTTGAAGTAAAGATAAAGGAAATATAAAACATGCACATGAGAAAACATTTGCAACAAAAATATCGAATTCTTCTTAAATCTTCGAATACTTCCGACTGCTGAACAGAACTCAAGATTTCTGACACGGCCACTTAACATTTTGTGAAATCGCATTCCCTACAATATCTTGATTGAGATCGATGTAAATGTTGGATCTGAAGTCGGTCTTTCTAAACAAAAAGCGTTTTTTTTTTTACCTTTTGGTCATTTATGTAATGTTTTTGCGTTTTTCTTATTGTTATTGTTGTTGTTGTCGTTGTTTTTTTTTTTTTTTGTTTTTTTTATTTTTTGTTCTAATTTTTTGGGGGGTTGCCTTAAAAGAGTAATATGAAAATTTTCTGCAGAAGTCGCAACTCATATTGAATAAAAGCTTCTAGAAAGTCGCTTTCAAATTAAATGTAGTCTACATACTACATGAGATGTATGACAGATAGACTTGGGATACGCGGAGATTAAAGAAAGAAACAAAAACTTTAAAACCGAAACCGCATTCGATAATCACAGCTTTCATTCCTCAGCATCGTCTTGCACCACTGATCTCTCTTGTTAATTTTTGCACGGAGTAAAATATTGTGCAATGCCTCGTAACTGTTTGCTGACTCGAGGTGAAATTGGCGTGATATCATTGCGGATCAAAACGTGCTTACGACAAGCGACTCGCCTTTCAGAGAAAGTATTTTCAGCCCCTAGGTCTAAGCAATCAAACAGCTGATCTTCCGTGCACTTTACCTCCAGCCACACAATGCCGCTAAGCCTCGAGAAAGATAGCGTTTCATATTGACGTTTTTACGATTTATCTTGATCGCACAGAATTAAAAATGTAAAGTTAATGAGATATATCAGAGAGCAGTTGGTATAATCTTATTCAGCAGCCTAATTATATTTACACTTTCAAGAACCCCTTCCCCCCACACACGCACCAAAACCTTCCCACCACACCTTCCACAGTACCCCCACCCCTAGGACATCATGTGTACCTGTGTGTGTGTGCGCGCGCGGCTGTAGCCTACCCAATATAACTGAAACCCGACGCCTGGCGCTATGTTTTCAGCCAGAACAATAGGCCCGCGTTCTGCCCACGCCCTAAGAATCATGGCGGGCCTGATAGGCGTGAAAACCGCGCAGACGATACAGGTCACGCGTTTTCTCTTCAGATCTCGCTACACCTAATAGAAAATAAAAAAATAACCCACCCGTCAACAATGGATATATACACGTGTTCGTGCTCGAATTCGAACCTTCTGTCTCAAAGACGGACATGTTTATCTAACCCAGCTTGAGCAAATCTCGTTATATGGTTTAACATGACATGGTTTTAATAAGCTGATATCTGTACACTGTTTCAATCGATGGAATGATTTCTGGCGTCTCCCACACCAATCATATGATGAATATCTAAAAGTGCCTTTCTTAATTTTTTTTTTCTTTTTGTTGTGTGCGCCTCTGCAACAACGTTACGAATTCGATTGGTAAGTTTAAAAACAAATAATAGACGCTACAGGGTTGTCATGTTCTTTGGAAAAGTCATGATTTAGATAAAACGTTCCGCTTAAACTTTTCGTGTTTTCTGTATCGTTTTTCCACAACGTGACAGAACTGATTAGTCTAACAGCTTTAAGAGATCTCAAAAATCATCTGAATCGTATTTCTAAACAATAATGATTGTTTTTGCAAGTAAAATCGTGCGCTGGGATTAGAGAGATTGCGCAAACCTCACCTAATACATAGGTTTGTAACCCGGCAGGAAAAAAAATTTGTGATAGATTCCGGCTTCACGATTGTCTCGAAACAAATTGATGTATGTGGGAAAAATTGCAACTTTAGATTTCACTCTAAAGACGAGACAATACAAGGCTGAAATTGTTTTTTCAACAAAATATCTGTCTCCAAATGAGTTTAAAACTCGAGGGTCTAGATTTCATACGAGCTGCCCCAATCAAACTTCGTGGCTCGATGCCTGTCACAGTGAATGTGTGTATACCTCGACATCAGACAGCTATGACTCTAATCCCTGGCAAACACCATTGGTCAATATACTCCCTTCTCTAGTCAGGGACAAAGTAAGTAAGCCAACGTACTCTCTTCTTTAGTCATTGACCAACAACATCGGCCAACGTACTCTCTTCTTTAGTCACTGACCAACATAATAAGTCAACGTACTCCCTTCTGGAGTCATTTACCAAGACAATCGGCCAACGTAATCTCTTCTTTAGTCATTGACCAACACCATCGGTCAACGTTCTCCATTCTCTAGTCATTTACCAACTCCATCGGCCAACGTACTCTCTTCTTTAGTCATTGACCAACACCATCTCCATCCCCCATCACTCACCCAACATGAAGACTCTCATCCACCTCTCCATCCCCCATCACTCACCCACCTCTCCATCCCCCATCAC
>JAWDGP010003055.1:0-12235 GCA_033675545.1 Elysia crispata | reverse complement strand
ACAGAGACAGACGGGCAGAGACAAAATGGAAAAGGGAGAGGGGGAGGCTGACGAGGAAAAAGAGGAAGAGGAATGATGGCTTGAAAATATTTCGGCTTCGCTGAATTTGAGATTCTGGTCTGCGACTTTATCTTTCCTTCTGCGAAACCCTGAATGCATCCACACTGATAATAATAATAATAATAATAATAATAATAATAATAATAATAATAATAAGAATAATAATAATAATAATAATAATAATAATAATAATTATGATTATAATAATAATAATAATAATAATAATAATAATAATAATAATAATAATAATAATAATAATAATAATAATAATAATAATGATAATATTTAAAAAATAAATAAAGTTACCATTTGTTATTGTTATTCCTTTTAAGCCGTGGGAGTTTTTTATTTGGGTGTGTGTTTTCAAGTTTTTATCTATTTGGTTTTTATAATTTTTGATAAATTCTTGTGAGACAGCTTGAAAAAGGGATGCGAATACTCTTAATTGCAGAACTGTGTAAGACAAGAGAGCTGGTTTACCGCCAGAACGTTCTCTGCAGGCTAATGGCTAGTTCATGCTACATGTAGTATCAAGACAAAAGGGTTTTGCCCAGCTTCAGACGAATTTTACTTGGCTATCCGATTTTTCAACAAGCAGTTCTTTTTTTTTGGGTCAGTCACTCCGCTTATGTTAGTTTAATTAAAAAAAAAGCAAGGGAATTTCTATAAAACCAATCCGAGGCGTATCGTTCTCGAAGGAACCAATTATTATAACATTGACAGAGATTAATATCCTGTCAGTGAAGCGCTGGCCATTAGTAGCAATAGCACCCCTTTACCCGAACCTTATAAACGAAAGCCTGGTGTAAATCTTCGGCTTCTAAAGCATAACAGAACTGAACGGTTCAAAAATAGGGGAAAGAATGTGGCCGATTTCCCGGCTTAGATAAGTTGGGGTATAATTGAAAGTTTCTGAATGTGGAACTCTCGTTTCTGACGAGCAGGGAAATGCTAGGATTATGAGTTTGCTATCCTTAATTAAATCCAAGGATGATTGTTCGAAGCCGAGAGTAATGGGACTTTGGCTTCCCACTGGACTTTGCCTACCAGTGTCGACAAGGATAGATCTAGACGGCTCACTATACGGTTCCGTGAAAGTGGCTGTCTAATTATTGTGCCTTGTGTAGTAACTTACACGAAAAATGGTTTTGGGCTTGAGATAACTTGTTTCTCTTTTTTAAATTGCCTCGACTGAACTTATCCCATCAGACAAGATTATGAACACACCACTCTTCCCATAAACAGAACAATAATATTCATAATTATTGAGTCGCTATGAGTCCCGGAGCAATATTCATAAACGGTGCCTCATATCATTGATATAATATTACATATCTAGATGTAGACTAGTAGCTGCTGATTTCAAGCGCCATGTAGATCTTTGCACTACGGCGTATTGTTTTACTGCATGCAATAAGTTCACTAATATTCCATTGAAACGGTAAGTATATGTTATTACGTGCGCGCATGCGCTGGCCATAAAAGACTGTCCCGCACCTTAAATTAAAACACACCCATACACACAGATCTATAAATGTGTGTGTATGTGTGTGTATATAATTATATATATATATATATATATATATATAATTATATACACACACATACACACATATATATATATATATAGTTTGAAGATAAGCTGAAATAATTGATGAGTGCTCAACTGTGGGAGCATTCCATAGATATAGAAGATTTTACCTTAAATTCTCTTCATACGACACTGGTGTTTCGAGCGGAGGACAAAGGTGTCGCTTGTCTTTTCTTAGCTTTTGCTCAAAAGTGTTGTTAACTTTTCCTAAAATCTGATCTTCTCGATTATTGACGTTAGTCCATTTTCAAATTCTTTTAGTTCTGGGATGAAAGGGGGTGGTCTTGTTGAGTTGGAACCGTACGTTTCTTTGTTCCTTATGTCCAAACCAGGATTAAGAAAGAAGAAAGCCTTCCATCGGACGTTTTTGACGAATTATTCTGTTCTGTTTATTAAAGATTTAATATAATGCTTTTCACTGCATGTTGGTGTATATACAGAGAGAGAGAGAGAGAGAGACAGACAGACAGACAGACAGACACACATACACAGAGACAGAAAGAGAGAGAGAGAGAGAGAGAGAGAGACAGACAGACAGACAGACACACATACAGAGAGAGAGAGAGAGAGAGAGAGAGAGAGAGAGAGAGAGAGAGAGAGAGAGAGAGAGAGAGAGAGAGAGAGAGAGAGAGAGAGAGAGAGAGAGAGAGAGAGAGAGAGAGAGGCGAGATATGAAAAGAAAGCGCGGCAAAGCAGCAAACACTAACAATTAACAGCTTATCTGAGAGCGGCAAACTTCAAATAAAGTCGCAAATTTAATCGCGATATCACTGAAGCTACATGCTGTTCAAACCAAGACTAGAGTTTACAATTTACAGCGACCCTGTTTTGGTGTTACCTTGACTCGCTTTATCGAAATGACACTGACTGGATAACCTCGCCCCTTTTCTTCGACTAGTTGAGTTCATTAGCAATCAAAATGGAATCAGGTTCGAGCAACTCGCCACAAAGCACAGTTTCTAGAACTGATAGCTATGTTTGCGATTGATGATGCTGTTTTGGCTGAAGCGATGACAAGCATACAGGAGGAGATATTGGATGCATAGCATTTTTAGGAGAAGATTGATATATATGGAGAATGCCACCATCTTCTTGACGAAGTACCTAGTGACACCAACAGCAGCAACCTAAGTTCCGTCATCCATGTTGCTAGCTTTAGATCTAGATTTACAATAAACAATTACACACTTGGCACATCCTGCGTGTGTCGCTAATCACCACCCCCATTCCCCCCTCCGCACTAACCCAAGGCGTGTCGCGTCACGGCTGGACAGGAAGAAATTTTATTGCTGCAGTAAAACGAATTTCACAGTCTGTCCGTGTGTGGGAGATGAGGGTCACACGTGAACCGTACAAACGGCAGTTTTGAGGCTTCACTCTGTTCCCGGTATTGAGATTAATAGCGTTTTTTGTACATCCGGTGAGAAACCAATGAGGACGAATGAGGAAGCAATGTGAAGTTGTACGAAATGTGGATCCACTCTGTTTCCAGCCCCGCAGATGACGTTGACTTTGTGACAAATATTAAAGTTTCAAGGACGTGACTGACACCGAAAACTCTTGGCAGATGCAAACCTCCACAATCCACACCAACAGCAGCAGAACAGAATTCACGACTGTTGAAAAAGTGGAAACGAGCACTGGCAGAAGATAAAGAAAGTGAGTACTAGATCTAGGTCTTCTCCCAGAAGCTAGCGAATGCCGAAGACAGCAACTGTCTTGCCCGCATCTTTACAAAGCAGTCAGGATAACAGGCATTGAGATGAAAACAAGGCTTAACCTGTACCGCGCTCTAGAGAAAGTTGTGTTTTTGTACAGTTCTGACAACATAAGAACACAAACTTTAACACTTTTCAACGTAAACAACTTAGACTTAGTTTGAGCGGTCCTTAATATCAAATGCCCAAGATCAATCAGCAACAAGTCTTTCTATAATAATTAGGTAAAGTACCAACCAGCCTAACTTAACAGATACTAATTGAAGCCAGATGAAGGCTTTTCAAGCACATCTTAAGACAAGACTCCAATACACCAGCCAACAAAGCAATCTTACGATAATTCAAATAAGAAGCTATAAAAAGAAAAAGGTAACCCAAGAACATCGATTTTATCCACTCCCAAATATTTCGATGCCCAGGGTTGTGGAAGGGGGAGCATGTGTGTATGCGTGTGTAGGTGTAGGTGTCTATGGACCTCTCGGCGAATGGGCCTTAAAAAATCTGACTACATCAGAAGACTTTTATTAGTGAATGTGATTGGATAAAGCAAGTGTTGTTAGCCTTTCTTAAAAAAGTATACAAAATCTGAACAAAAGTTCAGCTATCACTTGGATGAGAGGGATAGCCTTGCCGACAAATCCGATAATGAGGAGCCTAATTATATTCTTTGCGACTATTTCTTTTTCCGGGTTATTTCCTTTCATGCTCACTCAATCTTTCTCTCTCTCTCTCTCTCTCTCTCTCTCTCTCTCTCTCTCTCTCTCTCTCTCTCTCACTCTCTCTATTTTATGTCTGTTTATAGCTCACTCTTTTTGTCTCTATATTTGTGTGTCCCTATTTCTTCCTTTATTTCGCGTTATTTCCCTTCCACGCATTCTCAATCTTTGTCTCTCTCTTTCGATCTCACTCTCTCTCTCTCTCACTCACTCACTCATTCTTTCTCTCATCTTTGCGCCTCCTCTTTCATTTATTAATTTATTTCCGTCTCTATATTAGCCTATCAATCAGTCTTCTTCTGTAACTGTGTATCATTATTTCTTCCATTTCTTTCCGGTTCTTCCCCCCCCCCCCCCACCTCTCTCTCTCTCTCTCTCTCTCTCTCTCTCTCTCTCTCTCTCTCTCCATCTATCTATCTTTCTTTTCTTGGCCTCTATCCTGTCTTTTCGAAACTTTTGTTTTATTTTTAATAGATGTGTCCATGGTATTTTGTTAGCCTTTCTTTCTGTCTAAGTTTGTATCGCTATTTCTTTCTTCTATTTCTGATTCTTCATTTTCCATACTTTCTCTCCTTCTGTCTCGCTCTATCTCCCTTTCTTTTTGCCCCTCTCTCTACCTCACTACCTCTCGCCATTTCTCTCTCTCTCTCTCTCTCTCTCTCTCTCTCTCTCTCTCTCTCTCTCTCTCTCTCTCTCGTAATGATTATGACTTCTTTCTAAATCTTTCTAAATATATCTTTCCTTCGTTTTACATGTTATTTCCATCCCTAATTCTTTCACGAACACGCTTTAGTGGACACGCTCTGTCTGTTGCTATGACTGGTCTACCATTTTTTTAAAACCATTTTTTGTCTCTTGTTATATCAGTTTAGTACTAAATATTTCTCTCTATGTGTCGCTATGTACCTACAGTCTCATCGGGACAGAGTCTGTAACGATTTTAGTACTGATAAGCAGATATATGACGTGCCAGTCACAAGTGAACAGTGCGGTAGAGGACTGATGGAAAATAATGTGAAATTCCTCTCCAGTGGAAGATAACAAATAAAAAAGAGGGTGTTGGATCTTTTAAAGGATTAAGCTCCTTTCAAAATCACATCTCCCTTGAAAGGAAGACATTTAACTCCCTATAATGGGAGATATGTCGAATGATTGCAGGGGGTGAAGGGGTTTCAGCTCTGAACCTCCGCCATATAGACACTCTCAGGATAGCCGGCCCACCGACACCACATCGACGAAATACCCAAGTCGCCGGTACCTCTGAGCAGGTTGTGCTTATCACACAACCCATGACAAAACTTCCCTGCCAGCATCATATTTTCCAAGCACCAAAGTGATGCACACTAGTGCGCATCCCGGTGTTTTATGGGAGGAGCCACATCAGACCCAAAGCATAAATGACGACAGGCGCGGGCCGTCATAGTATGTGGACCTTGACCGTTTTACGGGCCTTAACACCGTTAGGGCTTAAGCCAGTGCCTGGCGAAGTTGCCTTTGCCAGGCAAAGTTCAGTCTTTCCCTCCTCCGATTCATTTAAGTTAACAAAAGTGACACACTTTCTTCATACGGGTTACTTGCGTCGCATTTTATTTACAATTTTTGTTTCTTACTCTCTATGTTATAAAGGTAAAAATCCGTGAAATTTATTCGCTACAAATCTGCACTTCTTACCGAATATTAAAATAAATAAATAAAAAACCTATTTCTCTTTTTATGAAACATAGTGGGACTAATTTTTTAATTTTTAAAGAAAAATGAGTTAAAACCGCGTATGGGTTTTAAGATCATGTAACTCTATACCATAACTAATTAACTTGAGAATAGATGTCCTCTGTACTCTAGGTAGTCGAATTTTTGATCGTTATGTCAACACCCTTTGAAAGTTTTTATTGTATATTTCTCTCCGACCTCTGACTGTCTCTGTCGTGGTTGTTACCAACAAATTACACTAAAGTAAAACAGAATTTCCTTGATTTACTACTTCAGAAGATAATGATGTTTTAAAATTTCCAAACTATTAAACTATTGTACAGATGTGTATGCCTTTGATAAATCGATCATAAAAAAGCTGTCCCATCTCAAGGCGAACCCTTTTTTCTGTCCTCTCATTTTTCATTTCCTGTTAGTCCCTGAGACACAGAGACAGAGAGAATGAGACAGACAGACAGAGAGAATGAAAGGAGGGAAGGAGAGAGAGAGAGAGAGAGAGAGAGAGAGAGAGAGAGAGAGAGAGAGAGAGAGAGAGAGAGAGAGAGAGAGAGAGAGAGAGAGAGAGAGAGAGAGAGAGAGAGAGAGAGGTTGTTGCACAAAGAAAAAACAATTGGCATGGTATATATCATCTCTTGAGGTAAGCCGTGCTTGAGAGGGATGGAAAGTAAGAGAGAGAGAAAGTGAGAGAGTTTTAGTGATAGATAAATAGTCTCTTTGTCGATCTGTCTATGTCTGTATATAATTCACTATTTCTCTATACATGTGCGTCCTTATTGCATTATCTTTTTCACTTTATTTTCTCGCTCACACAATCATAGGGGCTGAAACACATGTTTGCCGACGCATCAGAAAAAAAGACGATCGATGAAGAGAGAGTAAAAGAGAAATAGAGGGATACACAAAGAAAGACAGGTGTGAAAGAGGGGAACTAAGCAAGAATAGAAAGAAATAGCCTCACAAATTAATACTCAGTAAGGGCATGAACTCTACTAAATACGTATAGAAATCTAATAAGGCTTCTCTCTTTTTGCCTCTCTCTCTCTCTCTCTCTCTCTCTACGTCACTCCCTTCCGCTCTTCTCTATTTCAGGGCTATGAATCAATAATAACCAGCCGATCCTTCATTGTTACAACCTTATTGTCATCAGTGTCTTTGCTTTACATTATCGTTCTATTTCGAAGCCAGTTTTTTTCGCGAAAAAACCTGACATGTGACCCATCTGTTATATGGTTACAAATTATGCTATGTTGTTTATCTTTGGAACATCGGCGTTTTATTAGTATTTTCTTCGTCGTCTTTTTTTTTTCATTTGCTTCGGCCAAGATGTGTTTCAGCCTCTATAATTGCTTCTCTAATTTTTCTCTTTGCAACATGTGGGTGCTTCCGAAGGAATGAGGAAATTGGGGGTCACGCCTCTCTCTCTCTCTCTCTCTCTCTCTCTCTCTCTCTCTGTATATATGTATATCTCACACTCTCTCTCTTCTTTGCCTCCCTCATGTCATTTTCGAAATAACTTTTTTTTATTTTTACAAGATTCAAACCCCCGAACTACTAACGGGATCCTGGTGTCAATTTATCGCGGAGGGAGTGTGTGTGCGTGGGGGGTGGGGGGTGGGGGTGGGGGGAGCGGAGAGGGGAATTCAACAGCTTTCTCTCTCTCTCTTTTCTATTTCTCTTTGTCTTTTTCCGTTATTCTCTCTTTGTCTCTCTGTCTCTTCTCTCTCTCTCTCTCTCTCTCTCTCTCTCTCTCTCTCTCTCTCTCTCTCTCTCTTTCCCCACTTTTGTGTCTATGCCAATACATTACCTTTCTCTCTAACTGTATGTCTCACTTACTTTGTTCTCTTTCCTTTTCTATTTTCATTCTCCTCTCTCTCTCTCTCTCTCTCTCTCTCTCTCTCTCTCTCTCTCTCTCTCTCTCTCTTTCTCTTGCTATCTCTTGCCTCTTTGCTTCTCTTCTATCCTTTTGATACTTTAATCTTACCTTGATGTCTCTTTCTATATCAGTTTATTACTAAGTACTTCTTTCTATGTGTCGCTATTTACCTACAGTCTCATCGAGGGAGAGTCTATCACATTTTAGCACTGATAAGCAGAAATTATACGTGCCATTTACAAGTGAACAGTGCTTAGTGGAGTAATGGAAAATAACAATAATGAAATTCCTCTCCCGTGAAAGATAACAAATAAAAAGCAGAGTGTTGCATATTTAAAGGATAATGCCCCTTTCAAAGTAAAAAAAAAAATACATCTCCCTTTAAAGGCAGATAGTCAACTCCCTATGATGGCAGATATGTCAAAAGATTGCAGGGGGGTGGGGGGGGTGGGGAGGGTGAGGATTTTAGCTCTGAACCTCCGCCATATAGACACTCTCGGGATAGCCGGCCCACCGATACCACATCGACAAAGTACCCAAGTCGCCGGTACATCTGAGCAGGTTGTGCTTATCACACAAACTCCCACGAGCAAAGCTTCCCTGCCAACATCCAAGCACCAGCAAGTGCGATACACACAAGTGCGTGCATCCGGGTGTTTTATAGGAGGAACCGCATCAGACACAAAAGCATAAATGACGACAGGCGCGGGCCGTCATAGTATGTGGACCTTGACCGTTTTACGGGTCTTAACACCCTTAGGGCTTGGGGCCAGTTCCTGATACGTAAATGATTAACTTGAAAAAGTTGTCCTTTGTATCTAGGAATGAGTTTGTTCAGTTTGTCGAACGCCTGGGGGGTTGTTTATTTTTTCGTCTACAACCTTGACAACTCTCTTGCATAAGAGAGAGAGAAAGAAGAGAGAGAGATAGAGAGAGAGAGAGAGAGAGAGAGAGAGAGAGAGAGAGAGAGAGAGAGAGAGAGAGAGAGAGAGAGAGAGAGAGAGTGGGGAGATACTGTTGCACACACAAAGAAACACAATCAATGTATCATCCAATATCAATACGGCCTCTGTCCTGAGCCCAAGCATTACGACCACTAACACCAACATTATAACCATTACCATTATTGTATCATCACCAAAATAGACATTCTCATCATCATCATCATCATCGTCATAATCATCATCATCATCATCATCAACACCATCATCATTATCATCATCATCATCATCATCATCATCATCATTATCAATTCTACGAAAAGTGGTATCCACCAACGACATAATTGTCAGTCTGATTATGTTTAAATTCTCATCTTTATCCCAGTTATGATTATTAGCATTGCCCTTACATCACCCTTAACCTTCACGCCATCTTCGCTATCGAAGTTGTATTATATTTATCTGCACCATCTTCAATATAACCCTGCAAAGAAGGCCTGCCTGTCCATTTCCTTTTTTTTTTTTTTTTTGAGCGGATAAAAAACTCAGCATGCCAGTATTTCTTCTCCTCAGTCCTGTTAAAGGAGAGAGGAAGCGCGGCCGATGTTGGGATCTAACCTGCGTGTGTCTGTGTATATATGTGTGTGTTTGTCTGCTTCTGCACACGCACTAAGTAGGAAGGGTTCCGAAGACAGAAACTTGTTCAGGTTACATCACTCTTCGGTTTCTGAATGTCAAACCGTAAAGACTTAAGTCACCACTCCGACGGGCTTTGGTAAGTAATTACCGAACCTGATAGTGAGCCATTTTTGCTTAAGTGGGCAGGAAAATCCGGGTTCCTAAACGATGTTGAGGCAGGGATTACTAAACCATGGTTTAAGGGTCGTTCTCAGGAAGCCTCTGCTTCCTTGGCGGAGAATTTGCTGGATTTTGCCAGCGGGTACCGCTAGTACAAGAAAGAGGATTTTCTAACTGATGGAAGAGAGAGTGATTAAAAAGCGTTTTAAGAAATGAAGAATAATCGTTCGTAGATTAGAACGACACTCTTCGTTTTGAGAGAAGCAAGAAATTATCGTAATGAAAGTTGAGAAATAAGAGAACAAGAAACAACAACAACCAAAAGGCAGTAAAAAAAAAAAAAGAATCTAATTGACGAAAAAAAAAACCCAAAAAAGTCTTTATAATAACTCGAAGGGACTGTGAAAAAATTAAATTAATCTTCATTGGCGAATCGATAATGTATAGTAAAATCGAGGAAAGGAGTCCTAACAACTGGGAGCCTGAAGGAAATGTTGGTTAGAAACTGTAATCTTGTGGATATAAATGAATATACACTTCGAATTAAAACAAAATAGAGAGAATAATCATGCGTAAAACATTGTCAATTTGTTGTGAGAGATTAAGCAAAGTCATGACCACTACACATCTAAAAACTGCATCATTTCCTTGATAGTTGCAAATACAACTTATGCGCTATATAATATTGAAGAAAAATACGATCTTCTAGGAATAATATTGTTTCACCCTTTGGAGCCTACGAAGAAGGAGGCACTGTAGGATTTTAATGAGTTCTACATAAATCTTTTTTTTTTTTTTTTTTTTTAAGGGATTCCGATTTTTATCACAACTCGCCGCTTCTAATTTCATATGCTTTACCGAAATTTTTTTGTCTTAAGCTTAGCGCCTAGTGTGTTCAGTTCAAAATCAATGTGTAGAGATGGTTGGAGCCAAGAAGTGGACAGAGGACGTAGTAGCCCATACTGACAAAATCTTAGATAATGTTCCTGCCAGAGTTCTTTGGTTTCAGGTAATTTTAGAAGTGCTATCGAGACTTTTTGTGAAACCTTTTCTCTCTTATTATGGAGACTTTTTATTCTCCTCTTTAGAGAGTTTTACCCCAAAATCTTCTTTTGGGATTTTAAAGTCTAAAGTCCTCATAAGAGAATTTACTCAAACTTCTCTTTCAAGAGTTTTACTCTTACCTCCTTTCCTGCTTAAAGACTTTTACTTTTACCTCCTCTTAAGAGTTTTACTCCAAACATCCTTTTTGAGACGTTTACTCTAAAAAAAATTCCCTTGTCGGAAAATTTCTACAGGTCTTTCACTTCCCTCCGAGCTCGTTCACATATTTTCCCTCTTTCTTTTAATCTTTCTCCTTCTCTCCTTCTCTCTCTCTCCCAATAACACACACACACACACATTTATTCCCTTCCTAATGCTCTCCCTTTCTCCGTTCTCCTCTTCCGATTTCCCTTTCATTTTGTTCCTTTCTTTAGGATCCTCCAGTCCCACTTATCCTCCCCCTCTCTCTTTTTTTTTAATTTGTCGCCTTCTTTACCTTTTCATTACTTCTTCCTTCACCCCTATTCTCTATCTGTCTCACCTGATAATAATTATTTACAAATGCTCAAATTCAAAATCATATCCAGGGTGCTCAAGCTTTATCAAGATAACAATTCTGACTAGCTTAGTGAGGAGAAAAAAAGAGAAATGTGCCGGTCGAAAAAAGAAGTTAGCTAGTCATTACCTTCCATGACGGAGTTCATAGTATAAGAAACCCACGCGCGCCAATTGGCGTTGTGATGTAAAGATTATTTAAGGTCGTGTGGCAAATGGAATCTAGGCGGGGGTCCCCTTTCAAGAAGAGCGACTAACCCTCTTTCTTTCTGGCCTACAGAAGTCAATCATTTTGAGAGTTTGCTAGAAGCTAATCTGTCCTGGAACTGAAACAGCAATACTCCTGCTGGTAAGTTCCAGGCCTAAGTCTTTACCTCCCTTATTTGAATGAGTGAAAAGAGAGAAAGAAAGAGAGAGATAGACAGAGATAGAAAGAAAGAAAGAGAGAGAGAGGGAGGGAGGAGAGAGAAAAGGAAAGATAAAGAAAGAGAGAGATAGAGAGAAAGATGGAGAAAGAGAGAGAGAGAGAGAGAGAGAGAGAGAGAGAGAGAGAGAGACAGAGAGAGAGAGAGAGAGAGAGACAGAGAGAGAGACAGAGAGAGAGAGACAGAGAGAGAGACAGAGAGAGACAGAGAGAGACAGAGAGAGACAGAGAGAGAGACAGAGAGAGAGACAGAGAGAGAGAGAGAGAGAGAGACAGAGAGAGAGACACAGAGAGAGAGAGAGAGACACAGAGAGAGAGAGAGAGAGAGAGAGAGAGACAGAGAGAGAGAGAGAGACAGAGAGAGAGAGACAGAGAGAGAGAGAGAGAGAGAGACAGAGAGAGAGAGACAGAGAGAGAGAGAGAGAGACAGAGAGAGACAGAGAGAGAGACAGAGAGACAGAGAGAGAGAGACAGAGAGAGAGAGAGAGAGAGAGAGACAGAGAGAGAGAGAGACAGAGAGAGAGAGAGAGAGAGAGAGAGAGAGAGAGAGAGAGA
The DNA here is from genome assembly GCA_033675545.1 of Elysia crispata. Classification (NCBI taxonomy): domain Eukaryota; kingdom Metazoa; phylum Mollusca; class Gastropoda; family Plakobranchidae; genus Elysia; species Elysia crispata. Next base: position 250 of record JAWDGP010003055.1, on the reverse strand, counting down.
GAGAGAGAGAGACAGAGAGAGACAGAGAGAGAGAGACAGAGAGAGAGAGACAGAGAGAGAGACAGAGAGAGACAGAGAGAGACAGAGAGAGAGAGAGACAGAGAGAGAGAGACAGAGAGAGAGGGAGAGAGACAGAGAGAGAGAAAGACAGAGAGAGAGACAGAGAGACGCAGAGAGAAAGAGAGAGAGGGAGACAGAGAGCAGAGAGAGAGAGCGAGAGAGAGACAGAGAGAGAGAGACAGAGAGACAG
>JAWDGP010003054.1:45000-46259 GCA_033675545.1 Elysia crispata | reverse complement strand
TCCACTGTTCTCTGCTGATGTTTTCAACCTATCGGAAATTAGTCGTTTACATCTTTCATGTCTTTGAATCAAAATTTACCAGCCATCCTTTACCGATACAACCTAATTGTCATCAGTTTCCTTGCTTTACATTACCGCTCTAATTGGAAGGCTGTTTTCCTCGCGAATCCTTATATGGAACCCATCTGTCATATGTTTATAAATTTTACTATGTTGGATGTCTTTCGAACATCGACTTTTTTATTCGCATTTTCATCAGTCGTCTTTTATTTTCTTATGCGTCGGCAAACAATGTGTTTCGTCTCCATGATTGTGTCTCTAATTTTTCTCTTTGTATCATGTGGGTTCTTCTGTAAAAATTAGAAAAATTAAGGTCCATTACAGGCGAATCAATGACCCTTAGAAATGAATATTTTTATACCTTTTTCCCATTACTATCCCAGTGACTACAACTGGCGCATATAATAAAGAATCACTTTGCGCGAACAGTTTATTGGCTTTTTTATACTAACATGATTTATATTCATTGTTTCGCTATCCTAGTCTTTAACTCTCTTTCTCTCTCTCTCTCTCTCTCTCTCTCTCTCTCTCTCTCTCTCTCCTACTTGTCTCTCCCCTCACTTAAGAGAACCATTTTTTTCCCCTTTTCTTTGCGTGACGTCACCCACTTAAAATAAATATTTCATTTTCTCAATGTCAATACATTACTTTTCTCTCTAACTTCTTTTGTCCTCTTTAATTTTTTTTTCTACATTCTTTCTCGCTATCTCTTTCTCCTTTGCCTCTCTTCTCATACTTTTAATGAAAGAACTTTACCTTTATGTCTCTCTCTATATGAATTTATTACAAAATATTTTCCTTATGTGTCGTTATTTACTTACAGTCTCATCACGATTTAGTACTGAAAAGAAGATATGACGTGCCAGTCACCAGTGGACAGTGGGTTAGTGGTTTAAGGCAAAATTATGTAAAATTTCTCTCCTGTGAAAGATAACAAATAAAAAGAAGGGTGTTGCATATTTAATGGATAATGCCCCTTTCAAAGTAAAAAAAACAAACAAAAATACTTCTCCCTATAAAAGGAGAAATGTCATTAGATTGCAGGGGGTGAAGGGTTTCAGCTCTGAACCTCCGCCATATAGACACTCTCAGGATAGCCGGCCCACCGACACCACATCGACGAAGTACCCAAGTCGCCGGTACCTCTGAGCAGGTTGTGCTTCTCACACGACCCACGACAAAACTTCCCTGCCAGCATC
>JAWDGP010003054.1:37500-40000 GCA_033675545.1 Elysia crispata | reverse complement strand
CTTTCTGTCTTTTCCTTGCCTCTATCCTGCCATTTTTTATTTTTTTTTTTTTTAATTTTCATTGGATATGTCCATGGCTGTTCATTAGATTTTCTTTCTTTCTAAATTACTATGTGTCGCTAAGTCTTTCTTCTATTTTTGATTCTTCATCTTCCACACTATCACTCCTTCTGCCTCCCTCTGTTTTATCTTTTTGGCCCTCTGTCTACTTCACTTCCACTTGCCTTGTCTCTCACTCTCTCCTTCTCTCTCTCTCTCTCTCTCTCTCTCTCTCTCTCTCTCTCTCTCTCTCTGTCTCATATGATCTCTCATTTTGCCTATATATAGTTCACTCTCTCTCTATACGCGAGCGACCTTCTTTCTTTCGTGTTTTTTCAGTTTATTTCCCTTAAAACTTTCTCTGTTTGGCTTTCTGTCTCTTTCACTCTCTCCCTCTCTTTCTCTCTTCTGCTCCGTCGCTCTTTACTTTTTTTTTCTTTGCGACTGTTCCTTTTTCCAGGTTATTTCCATTACATGCCCTCTCTTAATATCTCTCTCTTTCTCTCTGTCTGTCTGTCTGTCTGTCTGTCTGTCTGTCTGTCTCTCTCTCTCTCTCTCTCTCTCTCTCTCTCTCTCTCTCTCTCTCTCTCTCTCTCTCTCTCTCTGTGTTTTCATGATTCTAATCTTATTCTTAATATATCTTTCCTTTTGTTACATGTTATTTCATCTCTAATTGTTTGACGAACACGCGTCAATGTACACGCTCTATCTTTGCCTATGACTGGTCTTCCTTTTTTTTTAAACCACCGTTCTCTGCTGATGTTTCTGTATTTCTGCGGTTTTCTAACCTCTACGGAAATTAGTCGTTTTCATCTTTCTTGTCTTTGAATCAATAGTTACCAGCGATCTGTTACCGTTACAACCTTATTGTCATCAGTTTCCTCGCGCTCCATTACCGCTCTAATTGGGAGCCAGCTTTTCTCGCAAAACCTTTGGTGGAACCCATCTGTTATAGGGTTGTTGGTGAGTTTTATTTTTAATGGACTTTCTTTTCATCTCTTGTCTTTTATTATCTGATGCATCGGCCTGCATATTGTGTCCCCAGTTTCTCTTGTAACAACATGTGGGTGCTTCGGTGGGTGATTGGGGATCCATGGTGTGGGTATCAATGAGCCCAACTAATTGATACTTTTATGTCTCTTTCCCCGCCACCGTCCCTGGTGGTAACAACTAGCCTGATTTTAGTTCTGAAAAGCAGATAATTGGCTTGTCAGTCACCAGTGGACAGTTCGATAGTGGAGTAAAGAAAACTTATATGAAATTCGTCTCTCGTCAAAGATAACAAATAAAAAAGGAGAGTTTTACATATTCAATGGATAGTGCCCCTTTACACGCTCTCGCTCTCACTTGCTGTCCGTCTGTGTGTCTGTGTGTCTGTGTGTGTGTCTGTCTGTCTCTCTCTCTCTCTGTCTCTGTCTCTCTCTCTCTCTCTCTCTCTCTCTCTCTCTCTCTCTCTCGTCTAAGAATTCGTTTATTCATCTGTCTAAGTCTTTATGAAGCACACTCTTTCTCTTTACATGTGCCTCCTATTTAATTCTTTTTTCGGGTCATTTTTCCTTCCACGCTCTCTCAATCCGTCTGTCTGTCTGTATGTGTGTCGCTCTTTGTCTCTCTCTCTCTCTATGCCCCCTCCTCTCTCTCCCTCTACCTCCCTCTCTCTCTCTCTCTTTCGCTCTCTCTCCCTCTCAATCTCTCTCTCTCTCTCTCTCTCTCTCTCTCTCTCTCTCTCTCGTCTCAGAATTTGTTTATTCCTCTGTCTAAGTCTTTATGAAGCTCAATCTTTCTCTTTACATGTGCCTCCTATTTAATTCTTTTTTCGGGTCATTTTTCCTTCCACGCTCTCTCAATCCGTCTGTCTGTCTGTATGTGTGTCTCTCTCTCTCTCTCTATCTCTCTCTCTCTCTCTCTCTCTCTCTCTCTCTCTCTCTCTCTCTCTCTCTCGTCTAAGAATTCGTTTATTCCTCTGTATAAGTGTATATGAAGCTCGCTTTTTCTCACCTGTGCCCTCTATTTCTATTTCTTTTTTCGGGTCATTTTCCTTCCACGCCGTCTCAACCCGTCTGTCTGTATGTATATGTCTCTCTCTCTGTCTCTCTCTCTCTCTCTCGCTATCCCCCCTCCTCCCTCTCCCTATTTCTCTGTCTGTCTGTCTGTCTCTCGGTCTCATTCTCTCTTTCCCTCTCTCTCCCTCTCAATCTGTCTATCCGTCTACCTATCTCTATATCTATCTGTCTTTTCCTTGCACCAATCCTGTCATTTTCGAAATTTTAATTTTAATTTTCGTTGGATATGTCCACGGCAGTTCAGTCTTTCTTTCTTTCTAAATTACTATTTCTTTCTTCTATTTTCGATTCTTCACCTTCCACACAATCCCTCCTTTTGCCTCCCTCTGTTTCATCTTTTTGGCTCTCTGTCTACTTCACTTCCGCTTGCCTTCTCTCTCTCTCAAGATCTGTCATTT
>JAWDGP010003054.1:27500-30000 GCA_033675545.1 Elysia crispata | reverse complement strand
ATGGGTCAGAAAGCTTGGACATGGCACCCACGAGAGGTTTGTGATCTGTAAAGGCAGTGAACGCTCGTCCTTCCAGAAAAAATCTGAAATGTCGGATCGCTAGGTAAAGTCCCAATAGCTCACGATCAAATGTGCTGTATTTCTGTTCAGGGGGACGTAGCTGCTTGCTGAAGAAAGCTAGAGGTTGCCATCTTCCTCTCACATACTGTTCAATAACCGCTCCAACTGCTTGTCCCGAGGCGTCAGTTGTGACTGAAATGTGTGCACCGGGTTCTGGGTGGCTGAGCATGGTAGCTTCTGCCAGAGCTGTCTTGCTGGTTACAAAAGCGGTGTCCATGTCTGTGGTCCAGTTAAGGACTTGCCGAGGTTGAGACTTCTTGAGTGCCCCGTAAAGAGGTTGAAGGGTCGACGCAGCGTGAGGAAGGAATCTGTGGTAGAAGTTAATCATTCCAAGGTATTCCTGTAGGCCTTTAACTGTCGATGGCTTTGGAAAGTCTTCTATGGCCTTGACTTTGTCAGGTAGTGGTATTGAACCAAACTGGGAGATCTGGTGTCCTAAAAAGTCAAGGCTCTTTTCACCAAACAGACACTTCTCGAGCTTGATGACTAGCCCAAACTCTTGAAGGCGGGTGCACACTGCGTGGATGTCCTGCAAGTGTTCTGGTTCTGATGAGCTAGCTATCAGGATGTCGTCGAGATAGACGAACACACAGGACAATCCTTGTAGTACAGTGTCCATTAGACGCTGGAATGTTTGCGCAGCATTCTTCAGACCAAAAGGCATGCGTAAAAATTCGTACAGACCGAAAGGGGTGATGATGGCTGTTTTGGCTATGTCGTCAGGGTGCATGGGGATTTGATGGTAGCCGCGTACCAGGTCTATCTTTGAGAAGATGGTTCTTCCTGCCAGTTGGGCAGAAAAATCGTGGATATGGGGGATGGGATAGCGGTCTGGTGTGGTGGCTTCGTTAAGGCGACGATAATCCCCACAAGGACGCCATCCTCCGTTAGGTTTTGCCCCGATGTGGAGTGGTGAGGCCCAAGGGCTGTTGGACTTCCTGATAATGCCCATGTGTTCCATCTCGGTGAACTCCTTTTTTGCTGCGGCCAATTTATCTGGGTCTAACCGGCGGGCACGAGAATGGACAGGCGGGCCTGTGGTCTGAATGTGATGTTGCACGCCATGCTTGACAGCTGTTGAGGAAAAGGTAGGTTGGAGCAGTGCAGGGAAATCTTGAAGCACTTTACGAAACCTGTTGCTCTCTCGCTCGATCGGTGCAAGCTCAGTGACGGTAACTCTGCTGACTGAGCAGGGGGACGACAAGTATGTGTTGGCCTCAATCAGTCGTTGGCCTCTAAGATCCACAAGTAAGTTGTGACGGCGGAAAAAATCAGCGCCTAAAAGCGGGCGTTTGACGTCAGCAATGATTAGACGAGCTTGGTAGGTTGTCTCATTGAAACACAAGCTCACTCTTTCTCTTTAACTGTGTCTCCTATTTATTTCTTTTTTTTTTCGGGTTATTTCCCTTCCACGCTCTCTCAATCTGTATGTCTGTGTGCTGTCTCACTCTCTCTCTCTCTCTCTCTCTCTCTCTCTCTCTCTCTCTCTGTTCTATCTGTTACGAATATTTTTTTTAGAAACGTTTTGTCTGCATCTAAATCGGTATATTATTTCGTCTTCCTTTGTAACTCCGTGTCGCTATTTCTTCTATTTCGTTCAATTTATTCCTCTTTTCTTCTCTCTCTCTCTCTCTCTCTCTCTCTCTCTCTCTCTCTCTCTCTCTCTCTCTCTCTCTGTTCTATAAAATTTGATATATTTTGATTAGGCCTCTGTTTATTTTTGTATATAGCTCACTGTATCTCTATTTCTATGTCTCACTATTTCTTTCTATAAGAGGGTTTTATCCTTTACACACTCTCTCTGTCTCTCTCTCTCTCTCTTACTTGCTGTCTTTCATTCTTTATCTCTCTCTTTCTCTCTCTTTCTCTTTCTCTCTCTCTCTCTCTCTCTCTCTCTCTCTCTCTCTCCTAAGAATTTTGATATATATTTTTTATTCCTCTGTCTAATTATGTATAAAGCTCACTCTTTCTCTTTAACTGTGTCTCCTATTTATTTCTTTTTTTTTTTTCGGGTTATTTCCCTTCCACGCTCTCTCAATCTGTCTGTCTGTGTGCTGTCTCTCTCTCTCTCTCTCTCTCTCTCTCTCTCTCTCTCTCTCTCTCTCTCTCTCTCTCTCTCTCTCTCTCTCTCTCTCTCTCTCTCTCTCTGTTCTATCTGTAACGAATATTTTTTTTAGAAACGTTTTGTCTGCATCTAAATCGGTATGTTATTCCGTCTTCCTTTGTAACTCCGTGTCGCTATTTCTTCTATTTCGTTCTTGTTATTCCTCTTTTCTTCTCTCTCTCTCTCTCTCTCTCTCTCTCTCTCTGTTCTATAAAATTTGATATATTTTGATTAAGCCTCTGTTCAATTTTGTATATATCTCACTGTATCTCTATT
>JAWDGP010003054.1:17500-22500 GCA_033675545.1 Elysia crispata | reverse complement strand
CTTGTAGCGTTTACTACAATACATTTACATTAAAATGAAAGAAAACGAACGAGAAGGTTGGAATTAATTATTTAATTATCTTGCAGACGTGAAGATAAGGAGTAGAACTAGATTCGTGAGTGTGAGCAGTTGAATGGATGACGGATGATGCACGTGATTCTAGTACATGTAACTCTAAAAAATGTAAACAACAGAATCTGCCTCTAGCGCCAGCAGTCTAAAATGTTAAACAAAGTCAATAATGTCAGTGCGATCGACAAATAAATGTGAGTTCGCTGGGACGCCACAGAGCTCCCCCCAACACTGTCATTGTAGTCACTGAAAGCGTGGAGGTAAACGCGTATGGTACGGCCCAGGCGGGTTGAACGTGTCTGCAGGTCCAGTGTTGTAGGCTCCGGCAGTTGCAGGGGAGGACGTCCACGCCGCGGCGGCTGCGCCACAGAAACAGGCCCAGTGAGGTCCACATGAGCTGGCTTTAAACGGTCTGCCGAAATTATCCCCTCTCGGCTGCCAACCATTATGCGGAATGTTTTTTCACCTGACGCCACGACACGATAGGGTCCTTCGTAAGGACGTTGGAGAGGTCCGCGGTGGCCATCTTGACGGATGAAGACGAACTGTGCGTCGCGGAGAGATTGCGATATGGCCGCTGATGGCGATATGCTGTGGTGTGATATGGGAAGGGGGGAAAGTTTCTTAACAGTAGAGCTGAACGGATCGTTTGAAGCACTCACTGGCTGACATTTTGAGGTAGGGTCGATAAACTGTCCAGGTACTGTCAGAGGCGTTCCGTAGACGAGCTCAGAGGCAGACGAACCTATGCCATCTTTGGGAACTGTTCTGAGGCCCAAAAGAACCCAGGGAAGTTCGTCCGTCCAGGAAGGTCCTTGGAGGCGGGCTTTGAGCGCCGCTTTAAGAGTCCTGTGAAAACGTTCGACAAGGCCATTGGACTGTGGGTGGTACGCGGTGGTGTGGTGAAGGTTCACTCCAAGCTGATGTGCGATTTCATTCCAAAGCGTTGAGGTGAATTGGGAACCTCTGTCTGAAGACATGTCCAAGGGTGTACCAAAACGTGAAATCCAATGTCTTATGAGAGCTCGCGCGCATTCCGTGGTAGAGGTATTACTCAACGGTATGACCTCTGGCCAGCGAGTGGTCCGGTCAATGATTGTCAGAATGTGTGAAAACCCCTCTGATGGGGGTAATGGTCCGACTATGTCTATGTGTATGTGGCTGAACCTTTTTGATGGTACTGGTATGTTGATTACCGGTGTATGTACATGTGACTGTATCTTGGACGTTTGGCATGCAAGACATTCCTTCGCCCACTGGCTGACTTGTTTTTTAAGTCCGTGCCAAACAAACTTCTGCGAGACCAGTCTAACTGTTGATTTTCGGCCTGGGTGCGCAAGGTTATGGATGGCCTCAAAAACTTGGCGTTGGAAACTGTTGGGAACGAGTGGACGAGGGTGGCCAGTAGTTACATCGCACAACAATGGAGTTGCTGAGTTGTCAATTTGAAATGGTTGGATCTGGAGACTCGTGATAGAGGTAGGAAAAACCTTGACATTGGGATCATCTGCTTGTGCACACGCCATGGCGGCATAGTCTATGCCAAGCACGACGCTATTGAGGGTGGCACGGGAAAGGCAGTCTGCTACAATGTTGAATTTTCCAGATACGTGTTGGAGATCTGTGGTAAATTCTGAAATGAAGGTAAGGTGACGTTGCTGTCGTGCTGTCCATGGGTCAGAAAGCTTGGAAATGGCACCCACGAGAGGTTTGTGATCTGTAAAGGCAGTGAACGCTCGTCCTTCCAGAAAAAATCTGAAATGTCGGATCGCTAGGTAAAGTCCCAATAGCTCACGATCAAATGTGCTGTATTTTTGTGCAGGGGGACGTAGCTGCTTGCTGAAGAAAGCTAGAGGTTGCCATCTTCCTCTCACATACTGTTCAATAACCGCTCCAACTGCTTGTCCCGAGGCGTCAGTTGTGACTGAAATGTGTGCACCGGGTTCTGGGTGGCTGAGCATGGTAGCTTCTGCCAGAGCTGTCTTGCTGGTTACAAAAGCGGTGTCCATGTCTGTGGTCCAGTTAAGGACTTGCCGAGGTTGAGACTTCTTGAGTGCCCCGTAATGAGGTTGAAGGGTCGACGCAGCGTGAGGAAGGAATCTGTGGTAGAAGTTAATCATTCCAAGGTATTCCTGTAGGCCTTTAACTGTCGATGGCTTTGGAAAGTCGTCTATGGCCTTGACTTTGTCAGGTAGTGGTATTGAACCAAACTGGGAGATCTGGTGTCCTAAAAAGTCAAGGCTCGTTTCACCAAACAGACACTTCTCGAGCTTGATGACTAGCCCAAACTCTTGAAGGCGGGTGCACACTGCGTGGATGTCCTGCAAGTGGTCTGGTTCTGATGAGCTAGCTATCAGGATGTCGTCGAGATAGACGAACACACAGGACAATCCTTGTAGTACAGTGTTCATTAGACGCTGGAATGTTTGCGCAGCATTCTTCAGACCAAAAGGCATGCGTAAAAATTCGTACAGACCGAAAGGGGTGATGATGGCTGTTTTGGCCATGTCGTCAGGGTGCATGGGGATTTGATTGTAGCCGCGTACCAGATCTATCTTTGAAAAGATGGTTCTTCCTGCCAGTTGGGCAGAAAAATCGTGGATATGGGGGATGGGATAGCGGTCTGGTGTGGTGGCTTCGTTAAGGCGACGATAATCCCCACAAGGACGCCATCCTCCGTTAGGTTTTGCCACGATGTGGAGTGGTGAGGCCCAAGGGCTGTTGGATTTCCTGATAATGCCCATGTGTTCCATCTCGGTGAACTCCTTTTTTGCTGCGGCCAATTTATCTGGGGCTAACCGGCGGGCACGAGAATGGACAGGCGGGCCTGTGGTCTGAATGTGATGTTGCACGCCATGCTTGACAGCTGTTGAGGAAAAGGTAGGTTGGAGCAGTGCAGGGAAATCTTGAAGCACTTTACGAAACCTGTTGCTCTCTCGCTCGATCGGTGCAAGCTCAGTGACGGTAACTCTGCTGACTGAGCAGGGGGACGACAAGTATGTGTTGGCCTCAATCAGTCGTTGGCCTCTAAGATCCACAAGTAAGTTGTGACGGCGGAAAAAATCAGCGCCTAAAAGCGGACGTTTGACGTCAGCAATGATTAGACGAGCTTGGTAGGTTGTTTCATTGAAACACAATGAGACATCTTTTGAGCCGTAAGTTGCTATGGATGTACCATTAGCCGCCTGCAAAGGCGGGCCAGACTGTCCATTTCGCCTGTCGAACACCGTTGGGGGGATGACAGAAACTGGAGCTCCTGTATCTACCAGGAAACGGCGCCCTGTGTTGACATCGGTAATGAAAAGTTGTGGATCACGCGGGCCAGCAGACGCTGATGCTACTGTTGGCCCGCCCTGGCGTTTCCCTGGTCCCTCTTACGCTTGAATTTTGGGCAAGTGGGTAGGCATTTCTTGGCCTTGTCGCCGTATTTTTGGTGGTACCAGCAGGTAGCATCAACATGGGACCCCGTTTCATTGCATTGAGCAGGGATGTCCAGTGAGGTGTGAGATTTGCTGGTACGGCTAGCAAGGAAAAGTTTATCTGCTTCCAGAGCGAGAGCACGGTAATCTGACGTGTCCGACACTGCTAATGGGGTGCGAACATGCTCAGGTAGTTGTTGAAGGAAGATCTGCCTGAACAGGAAACACGGACGGTGCTGGCTTAGAAGGGAAAGCATGTTGTCCATTAACTCGGATGGCTTCGAGTCCCCCAGGCCACGTATGTTGAGCAGTGCCAGTGCCCGTTCGCCATCTGTGAGTCCATAAGCAGATGTTAAAAAGGACTTGATAGTGCTGTACTTATCAGAGGGAGGTGGAGACGTTATGATAGACAGTGCCCTGGTAGCAGTATTGGTGTCAAGAGAAGATACAACGTGGTAGTACTTTGTGTCATCTTGAGAAATGTTTCTCAAAGCGAACTGTGCCTCGGCCTGGGCAAACCATGCTAGCGGGCTGGATACCCAAAATGTGGGCAGTTTAAGGGCTACGCTATCTACAGCCATGACTTGTCTAAGGAAAGTTTGAATAGACTTAGGTCTAGGTTTTACAGAGTAAGAGTAAGACCAAACGGTCAAATCGTGTTAGATCTGTAGATTGGATGTAAGCCTAGATCTAGATCTAAATCGTTAGAGTAGGTCCTGAGCTAGGAGAGTGTTACGTTGTGACTCATACAGGCGGTGTGAGTCGTCGGGGTCACCAATTGTAGCATTTACTACAATACATTTACGTTAAAATGAAAGAAAACGAACGAGAAGGTTGGAATTAATTATTTAATTATCTTGCAGACGTGAAGATAAGAAGTAGAACTAGATTCGTGAGTGTGAGCAGTTGAGTGGATGACGAATGATGCACGTGATTCTAGTACATGTAACTCTAAAAAATGTAAACAACAACAGAATCTCCCTCTAGCGCCAGCAGTCTAAAATGTTAAACAAAGTCAATAATGTCAGTGCGATCGACAAATAAATGTGAGTTCGCTGGGACGCCACAGTCTCCTATTTATTTCTTTTTTTTTCGGCTTATTTCCCTTCCACGCTCTCTCAATCTGTATGTCTGTGTGCTGTCTCACTCTCTCTCTCTCTCTCTCTCTCTCTCTCTCTCTCTCTCTCTCTCTCTCTCTCTCTCTCTCTCTCTCTCTGTTCTATCTGTTACGAATATTTTTTTTAGAAACGTTTTGTCTGCATCTAAATCGGTATATTATTTCGTCTTCCTTTGTAACTCCGTGTCGCTATTTCTTCTATTTCGTTCTTGTTATTCCTCTTTTCTTATCTCTCTCTCTCTCTCTCTCTCTCTCTCTGTCTCTCTCTCTGTGTCTCTGTGTCTCTTTCTCTCTGTCTGTCTGTCTGTCTCTCTCTCATTCTATCTCCCTATGGCTAAACCAGGAGGACATAATACGAATCACTTTGCCCGAACAGTTTAATGTCTGAAGAA
>JAWDGP010003054.1:2500-7500 GCA_033675545.1 Elysia crispata | reverse complement strand
TGTCTCTGTCTCTCTGTCTCTCTCTCTCTTTCTCTCTCTTTATCCCTCTCAATCTCTCTATTCGTCTACCTATCTTGATATCTATCTGTCGTTTCCTTGCCTTTATGCTGTCATTTTCGAATTTTTTTTTTTATTTTCGTTGGATATGTCCATGGCAGTTCAGTCTTAATTTCTTTCTAAATTACCAATTGTTTCGTCTATTTTCGATTCTTCACCTTGCACACTATCCCACCTTCTACCTCTCTCTGTTTCATATTTTTGGCTCTCTGTCTACTTCACTTCCGTTGGCCTTATCTCTCTCTCATGATCTGCCATTTTGTCTGTATATAGTTCACTCTTTCTCTATACATGAATGACCTTATTTCTTCCTTTTTTTTCACTTTTTTCCCTTTTTTCTCTCTCTCTCTGTCTTTCTGTCTGTTTCTCTCTCAATCTAAACCTTTCCTTATCTTTCTCTGTCTCTCTGTCTCTCTCTCTGTCTCTGTCTCTGTCTCTCTCTGTCTCTCTCTCTCTCTCTCTCTCTCTCTCTCTCTCTCTCTCTCTCTCTCTCTCTCTCTCTCTCTCTCTCTCTCTCTCTCTCTCTCTCTCTCTCTCTCTCTCTCTCTCTCTCTCTCTCTCTCTCTCTCTCTCTCTCTCTCTCTCTCTCTCCCTCTCTCTTTCATGATGTATCAATTTGACTGTATATAGTTCACTTTTTCTTTATACTCGAGTGACTTTCTTTCTGTCTTTCTTTTTTTTTCACTTAATTTCCCTTAATACGCTCGCTCTCTCTCTGTCGGTTTCTCTCTCAGTCTGTCCCTCTCCCCCCCCCTCTCTCTCTCTCTCTCCCTCTCTCTCCTTATCTTTCTCTTTCGCCATATTTCTCTCTCTCCTTCTGTCTGTCTGTCTGTCTGTCTGTCTGTCTGTCTGTCTGTCTGTCTGTCTGTCTCTCTCTCTCTCTCTCTCTCTCTCTCTCTCTCTCTCTCTCTCTCCTTCTCTTCATCTCTATATCCGTCTAGCTATCTCTATATCTATCTCTCATTTCTGTCCCTCTATCTTTTCATTTACGAATTAAAAAAACAAATTGATATTAGATGTGTCCATGGCAGTTTATTAGTCTTTCTTACTCTCTTTTTTTGTGTCGCTCTTTCTTTCTTCTATTTCTGATTTTCATCTTCCAAACTATCTCTCCTTCTCTCTTCCTCTGTTTCATCTTTTTGATCCTAACTCTACTTCACTCCCATTCACTTTCTCTCTCTCTCTCTCTCTCTCTCTCTCTCTCTCTCTCTCTCTCTCTCTCTCTCTCTCTCTCTCTCTCTCTCTCTCTCTCTCTCTCTCTCTCTCTCTCTCTCTCTCTCTTACTGTTAGGGATTCTGACCCTATAAAAATCTTTATAAATATATCTTTCCCTTCGTTACATGTTTGTTCTATCTCTAATTCTTTAATGAACACTCGTCAATGTACACGCTCTGTGTATGCCTATGACTGGTCTTCCATTTTTTTAAACCACTGTTCTGTTCTGATGTTTCTGTATTTCTGTGGTTTTCTAACCGCTATCGAAATTAGTCGTTTTCATCTTTCTTGTCTTTAAATCAATTATTTACCAGCGATTCTGTACCGTGACAAGCTTATTGTCATCAGTTTCCTTGCTTTATGTTACCGCTCTAGATGTCAGCCGGTTTTTCTCGCGAAACCTTTGATGAAACCCATATATGTTATATTACATGGTTACAAATTATTCTATGTTGGATGGTTTTCGAACATCGACATTTTTTTAGTATTTTCATCGCTTGTCTTTAAATTTTTTGATGCATCGGCCGACATGTGTTTCAGCCTCTATGATTCTGTCTCTATCTTTTCTCTTTGCAACATGTGGGTGCTTCCGAAGGAATGAGGAAATTGGGGGTCCATGACGTGAGTGTAGTTGAACCACAAAATAAAAAAAATGCATACCTTTATTCCTCACCACAACCACCCAAGTTGCTACAATTGGGATATATAATACGAATCACTTTCCACGAACAGTTTATTAACTTTGTATAAAATCATGATTGAATTCATTATATCAAATTTGCTTGGTAGTTTTTTCTACTTGATTTAACAGACTTATGTGCATTTATTATCCTAGTTTTAAAAATTAATACAACTTACGACAGAGGCCTACGAAAAAGGCGCATTTTGTATGTTTTGTCTTCTCATAATTTTTATACATGAGTTGTTAATTTTGCATTTCAAAAAGTGGTTTCTTCTAAATGTAAGTTTTACACGTATTTAATAGAGTTCATGCCCTCACTGAGTGATTAATTCGTGACGCTATTTCTTTCTATTCTTCCTGGTCTAATCTTTCACACTAGCTGTCGCTCTGTAACTCTATCTCTCTTACTCTCTCTTTCTTTCTCGCTTGTTATGTCTATCTCTCCTACACTCTTAGTTTCTCTATCTCACAATCTTTTTCTTCACATCTATTTTCTCATTCAATACAGTGTTCTATCTTTCCGTATCTATCTTTGTCAGTTTATAACTCACTATTCATATGTAACTGTGTGAGACAATTTCTTTATTGTAATTCTAGTTGTTCCTCTTCCATTTTCTCTCTCCCTCCTTTCTCTACCCCACCTCTCTCTCTCTCTCTCTCTCTCTCTCTCTCTCTCTCTCTCTCTCTCTCTTTCTCTTTTTCCGCTCTCTCTCTCACACACTTTTATCATCTTAGCGCCTATTCTTTCACTTGATACTATTTTTTTATCTTTACGTCCGTTCCTAAATCAGCCTATTAATCAGTCTTCCCCTAAAACTGTGTATCGCTATTTCTTCCATTTTTTTCCGATTCTTCCTTTTTTAAACTGTCTCTCTCTCCATCTCTCTCCCCCCTCTCTCTCTCTCTCTCTCTCTCTCTCTTTCTCTGTCTGTCTTTCTCTCTCTGTCTATATCTATATCTGTCTACCTATCTCTATGTCTATCTTTCTTTTCTGTGCCTCTATCTTGTCATTTTCGAATTTTTTTTTTATTTCTTTTTAATGTGTCCATGGCAGTTTATTCGTTTTCCTTACTTGCTACCTATGTGTCGCTCTGTCTTTCCTCTATTTCTGATTCTTCATCTTCCACACATTTCTCCTTCTGTCTCTGTCTCTGTCTCTCTCTCTCTCTCTCTCTCTCTCTCTCTCTCTCTCTCTCTCTCTCTCTCTCTCTCTCTCTCTCTCTCTCTGTTTCATCTTTTTGACCCTCTCACCACTTCACTACAATTCGCTTTCTCTCTCTCTCTCATTCTCTCTCTCTCTCTCCCTCTTTCTCTATCTCTCTCTCTGTCTCTCTCTTTCTCATTTTTCCTCTCTCTTTTTCTCTCTCCCTATCTTTTTCTCTTAATGATTCTGACATTATTATGAATCTTTCTAAAATATGTCTTTCCTTTTGCTCCATGTTTTTTCTATCCCTGATTCTTTTATAAATACGCGTCAATGTACACGCTCTATCTATACCTATGACTGGTCTTCCATTTTTTTAAAATCGCTGTTCTCTGCTGATGTTTCTGTATTTCTGCGGTTTTGTAACTTCTATTGAAGTTACTCGTTTTCATTTTTCTTGTCTTTGAATCAATATTTACCAGCGGTCCTTTACCGTTACAACCTTTTTGTCATCAGTTTCCTTGCTTTACGTTACCGCTCTAATCGAAAGCTAGTTTTTGTCGCAAAACCTTTCATGGAACACATCTAATATATACTATTTTATACTATGTTGCATGTCTTTCGATCATCAGCTTTTAATTAGTATTTTCATCGCTCGTCTTTTAATATTTTGATGCGTCAGCCAACATGTGTTTCAGCCTCTATGATTCTGTCTCTAGTTTCTCTCTTTGCAACATGTGGGTTCTTCCGAAGGAATGAGGAAATTGGGGATCCATGGGGTGAATGTTATTGAACTACAAAAAAAAAAAAAAAAAATTACATACCTTTATTCCACACCGCCACCCTAGTTGCTACAACTGGAAAATATAATACGAATCACTTTGCACGAACAGTTTATTAACTTTGTATAAAACCATGATTGAATTAATTGTTTAATAGTTTTTCTATTTTATTTAAAAGACTTATGTGCACTTATCAATTTAATTTAAAAAATTAATTCAATTTATTACACGGGCGTACGACAAAGGCGCATTTTGATTGTTTTTTCTTCTCACAATTTTTATACAACAGTTGTCGTTAATTTTGCATTTCAACAGTTGCTTTCATCTAAATGTAAGGCCTACACGTATTTCATTGAGTTCATGTGATTGAGAGTGATTAATTCGTGGGGCTATTTCTTTCTATTTTTCTTGGGTCTCCTCTTTCATACTAGCTGTATCACTTTAACTCTATCTCTCTTACTCTCTCTTTCTTTCTCTCTTTGTTTCTATCTCTCCTACACTCTTAGTTTCTCTATCTCACAATCTTTCTCTTCACATCTATTCTTTCACTTTCAATACAGTGTTCTCTCTTTCCGTATCTGTCTTTGTCAGTTTATAACTCACTATTCATATGTAACTGTGTGAGACAATTTCTTTATTGTATTTCTAGTTGTTCCTCTTCCATTTTCTCTCTCCCTCCCTTCTCTCCCCCACCTCTCTCTCTCTCTCTCTCTCTCTCTCTCTCTCTCTCTCTCTCTCTCGATCTTTTAATTTGTCTATATACAGTTCACTTTTTCCTATACCCGAGCGACCTTATTATTTTCTTTTGTTTACACTTTATTTCCCTTAACACTCTCGCTCTCTCTGTCTGTCTTTCTATCTGTCTGTCTGTCTGTCTATCTGTCCGTCTGTCTGTCTGTCTGTCTGTCTGTCTGTCTGTCTGTCTCTCTCTCTCTCTCTCTCTCTCTCTCTCTCTCTGTCTCTCTCTCCTTCTCCTGCTCCGTCGCTCTTTACTTTTTCTTTTCTTTCCGACTCTTTCTTTTTCCGGATTATTTCCATTTTACGCTTTCTCAATCTTTCTCTCTCTCTTTAGCTCTATGTCTCTCTATCTATCTCTCTCACTCACTTTTATCATCTTAGC
>JAWDGP010003052.1:67500-77500 GCA_033675545.1 Elysia crispata | reverse complement strand
TTCATGATTATGGTTATTTTTATATCGGTCTGTCTTCACGTGTCTCATAGACACATACACATCTGTTGTGTTGTACTCCTACCCAGAAAAAAAGGTGAAAAGCAATAGATTAATTTAATTGCTTTCACCCAAACATTTAAAAAGCTGAATTCTTTCAAATACGCGACGTGCAGACAATTCACTTAACAAAGGTGTTCCTCAAAAATCTCTTGAAGATAAAATAAAAGAATTCAATGCGTAGAGTAATAACATAGATGATCATAGCCTTTTTTTAAAGAGTTTTTTAATGTCAATTCTGTCTATATTTATTATTTCCTATGACGACGTGCTATATTTGTGATTTCTCAATATCGTTGTTCTATCACGATTTTCACCTCATTACAACCGACTTCAGAGATGGATTTCTAATGCTTTTCAGACATGACAATATCCCTCAACATAAGGGTTGACACAAAAGACAGAGATAATTACTTCATGTTAAGAGGTAAGCTGTCACTCTCTTGTCAATGACCGCATTTGATAGCATCAGACTGAAAAATCTGTAAATCTTTGAGAGACTTTGAGAGTGACTGATGATCACGAACACGATAAACCATGTTGACTGTAAAAAAAAATCTTCGCAACTTCAGAATATGCTGGCACTAGAGGCAACAACATGGAATATATTGTATCCTGCATTCACAGTTAACTTTGTTTAGAATTTGAATCTTTTTGTGACCGATTTGATTATTTTATTTAACTCATTTGTTTCAAATCTGAATGATATTTGGTCGCATTTTTTAGCTAATCACAAACTGTGATTTTCCTTCGCATTTTGTTTCTTCCTTTCTTTCCTGACATGTCTTAATCCCTACGTGTGTGGGAAACTGTCAATCAAAGAGGCTCGGCCGTATAATGGCGAGGAACCAACTGAAAATTAGCATTATCCACAATAAACATAACGTCCCTTAGCTTCAAACGAAAATATCAATAAGCTTCGCTACTCTAAATCCTGGCGTATTGATACTCATAAGACAACCATGTTAGCAATAAATTAATACTGCTGCAGTGCCTGAAACATTACTTTAAACCATATGGACGCTTAAAGAAAAAGAAAAAATCCATGCAAAATAAATAGGATTACAATTAAATAAGAAACAAATTCTATTGCTATTCTAAAATCGGGAAAAAAATTGATCAAATATTGAACTGAAGCCTGCTATCCTCATGTTTGAAGAGTCCTGTGAATAAAATAAACTTGAGTTTCGGAATAGCGGGTTTATAAAACAAGCCTGAAAAATTACTGGGCAGAGTCCTTTGAAAAATGTTTTGACACAAATTTATTGAATCTTTTCTGGCCTCAGTAATCCACTTGCACGTTTAAAAGATCTTGACGAATACAGTAAGTGTAATAGTAGTAGTAGTAGTAGTAGTAGTAGTAGTAGTAGTAGTAGTAGTAGTAGCAGCAGCAGCAGCAGCAGCAGCAGTAGTAGTAGTAGTAGTAGTAGTAGTAGTAGTAGTAGTAGTAGTAGTAGTAGTAGTAGTAGTAGTAGTAGGTGTAAAAAACAAAAATAGGTAGAGTGCAGCTCTAAAAGGTACAAAACAATACAAAACACGTGAGCTTTCGGCTTTACGCCTTCGTCAGGCACAAAAACAAGAACAACAAATCACACAAGGATATTTACATATATAAATTTGAAGTACAAAGTATGAAAAAAAGAAAAATAATGTATATATATATATATATATATATATATATATATAAATATGTAAAAAGGTTATATATAGAAAGATCTACTCAAACAAAAAATAAATAAATAAATGAATATTGTGGAAGTACACATACAAAAAAGAAATATATATATATATATATATATATATATATATATATATATATATATATATTTCTCTTTCCATATCCAACTTTTGTTCTTTCTTTACATTCTCTCTCTCTCTCTCTCTCTCTCTCTCTCTCTCTCTCTCTCTCTCTCTCTCTCTCTCTCTTGCATCTGCACATGTCTATCAGTCACAGAACGTTTACAAAAACACAAGTCTGTATTATCTCCTACCAGTTTAACTTATTAAGATATTCATAGGGTAGAATGTATCACAGCCTCTTCGTTATAGAGACTTTTTCTTTCTTTGGTTTTGAATTTACTCAAAACAAGTGTAATCGTCTTTTCTTGAAGTTTTTAGAAAACACGGACCACGCAATGGCCATAACCTGCTCGCTGTTATTTGAACGAGCTGTGTCCCTGGTTAATTACCTGAAAGCTTTAATCTTTCTTTTGGGGATTTTTCTAACTATCTTTCTGATTGATTAAATATTTGTTGATTAATCCGCATGCTTACTGAATTATCCGCCTCCTGTCACTACCTGGGTATCAGCAAGTCTGCTTCTCGCAGTTTCCTACTCTTTCTGTCTGTCTCTTTATTTGTCTGTATATACGCATGTGGTTTTGTCCGTCTCTGAACATCTTTTCTTTTTCTTTCTCTCTGTGTCTCTCTCTCTCTCTCTCTCTCTCTCTCTCTCTCTCTCTCTCTCTCTCTCTCTCTCTCTCTCTCTCTCTCTCTCTCTCTCTCTCTCTCTCTCTCTCTTTCCTCGTTCTCTCTCTATCTTTATCTCTGCCTCTGTTTCTTCCTTTCTCTGTCTATCTCTGTCTGTCTCTGTCTGTCTGTATGTCTCTCTCTCTCTCTCTCTCTCTCTCTCTCTCTCTCTCTCTCTCTCTCTCTCTCTCTCTCTCTCTTTCCTCGTTCTCTCTCTAAGATTGAATCTCCTTCCGTTTCTTCCCCTCTTTTTGCGAGGCAACACAATACTATCACTAACTAAGGTTTTAGCTTAACAAAGCCATGCGCTCAGGCAATAGCTAGTCGAGTCTGGTGTGAAATGACACAGTCAATCTTTCACATACGAGAGTCCAAAATATATTATCCTCTCATAACCACCACATCCAGCTCTCCTTCTCGGGGATGATTTAGTTAACTTATTTATGCCGCTCGATTGGAAATAAAAGACCAATCCAATAAAAATTAATACGCCGAAAAATCTCATCGATGGTTTGTGAGTGAATCCTACGGCAAGATACTTCCCTTAATTTCCTACACAAATTTAATGGGTATGGCAACTTGGTTAAAATTAAATGGAGATTTGTTATACATTCATTTCAGCAAGTTTTTCGCTTTTTTATACGAGAAACATTCTACGTGTAGTTTTCGGGAAGAATAGAGCTGGCAACAAAAATGTATTTTTCAAGATTTCTTAATTAATTTTTCATAAAAGGAAAATAGGAGGACGTAAAGAATAAATGAATATTCTGAGCAATTCAGGGATCTTTAGAGCTACATAATTCATATTTAATTATTTCCAGTTTTAAGTTTAATCCAATCATTAAACTAGAATTCTATAGAACACCTATCTTTAGCTTATAAATTATGAAACTTCACTTAATTAATGATATAAATTTCTTTTCTCCATATTGATTTTTTCACGCTTTGTAAAAAAAAATGAAAACAACCTGGCATCTTTATGACTGATGGTGTTTTATTTGGGATTTGTTAGAGAAATGAATGGTCCAAAGATATATTAAATGCAGTAGCTGGCCTTGCCGCAATTTTTTCTTTTTCGCATGATTGTGATGTCTGGTTTTTTTTATACATACATACATACATACATACATACATACATACATACATACATACATACATACATACATACATACATACATACGTATAAATCATGCATGCATGCATGCATGCATACATACATACATACATACATACATACATACATACATGCATACATACATACATGCATACATACATACATACATACATACATACATACATACATACATACATACATACACACGTATAAATCATGCATGAACAAAAACGTGATTGATTAAAACCAAAGAACAGGATCCTATGTAGTTGGTTTGAGCAAATTGATTCTATATGTTGCTTACTGTTAATGTAACTGCATGCCTCAGGTAGAAGAAAATTGTAATCATATTTCAAATTCTTCGTTAACCTTTAAAAATAAACACACCACCGTTGCACATGTAACTAATTTTGTCAGTTTCCGTTTCTTTTAACATTTTCTGGCATCGCTGAAACACAGAAACGAAAAAAAAAAAAAAACAACTTACTCCAGTTCTTGATTTTCTTTATAATCCTATGGTTTAGGTTTCAAGTTAAAGAAAAAAAAGTTGGCAAGGGAATTCATTTAAATCTGATCTTTAAAAGAAAACAAAGAAGGGCTTTCTTTCTATTACGTCGGTCAGAGCAGAGAAGTCTGAGGGAAACAAATGCAAATACACTTGCCTGGAGCAAAGAATCTTACAGCAGCTAAATTTTATAGGATATATCATACAACCCCAGGGGAACAATTTATTGTGATTTTGGTTCTTTTTATTTTTTTTTTTTTGACAGTTCGTTTTGCTACATTTTTTGTTTCTTTAATGCATGATATCTTTATATATATATATATATATATATATATATATATATATATATATATATATATATAATTATCCATTTGAAAAAAAAAATCTAGGATCTAGGTTACCCCTCTCTCAAGGCTTAACAAAGACGTGGTGCAGATGAACAGTGCAGACAGGCGTGGAGATTCTGTTCTTTATTGCAGACAAAATCATCTTTTTTCCCCGGTTCTCGATACAGATAGATAGGGCACAGACATGTGATAATCTAAACCTTAACCCTCAGAATTTCCACAACACGGGGGCGAGATAATTATACTTGCTTTTCTTTCTTGCTTTTTTTTTTAACTTAAAGGTGTTTCAAAAAAAAATAAAAATAAAAAAACCACCTCAGAAACATTTTCAACAAGTTTTTACATGTGTCAGTTCTGGGGTGAAGTTTTCTTTTCTCTAACCCAAGTTTTTAAAAAAAGTCTCAATTTGGGCTCTCTCCAAGCGAGCGGGTACTAGGCTGGAAATCTCAATATCATTCAATAAATGTTCTACGGATTGCACGAAAATTCTTTTTATTTATTTTTAGCCTTCAGATAATTTCTGCTATTCGATGTTATCAGTGAATGTTGGTTTAGTGCTAAAAACCTGCTTATACGGGCCAGTCACTGAGTTCTCATCCTGACACGCTTTGATTTACTGGTTAAAAAAAATTAAAACTCAGCGACCCTCCAAAAAAAATCTTTCATCTTTGAATTTTTCGCCCCGTGCATCTCTGCGTACATTTCTTTACAAGATAATAATTGTTTTAATGATACCGGGATGTTTTATTCTAAATTTTACTTCAAAGGAATGGAACGAAAAGTCCAAGCTAACAAAATCCAGACTGATATTTTTTGTTTTCTTTTGTTTTTCTTTCATTTTTTTTTTTCTTATGATTTAAAATAAATCAAGTGGAAAAAAACAAGAAAATTTCACGTTCAATTTTTTTTTTGTTTCCACCCTATTTGTTCGTGGACATGATCCTTTCTTATTTAATTATTTAGAAAGGTGGGGGAGGAGGAGTTCCTTGGACACAGTGGTCTAACAGTAGGACCAGTGCTGTTCTTTAGTCCATTACAACCCCATCCTTGGCAGTTCCTTGGACACAGTGGTCTAACAGTAGGACCAGTGCTGTTCTTTAGTCCATTACAACCCCATCCTTGGCAGTTCCTTGGACACAGTGGTCTAACAATAGGTCCAGCTCATGTCTTTAGGGCGGGGTTCAGAGCCTTATTTTGATGAAGATAAGATCACTAGCCGAGTTATATCCTCGCACAGTCTTTAGTGCTCACCTGATAAAATATGGCGCTCTTCCCGCTCTCCACACTCGAGCATCCTAAAGTCTACGGCCTCATGTCTAGAGACAAAATTTAATTATCTTGTTTTCTCGCTGCTATCAAATCTAAATTGATGATTGAGTATCAATATTCTACAAAAAAGTTGATTTTTTTAATGCATCAAAAAAATTCAAATAGCATTATTTTACAACATGACAGAGCATAGAAAAGAAAACAAAAACCACAAACTTACCAGAAAAGTCTATTAGGAGCTAAGATATGAATCAACTTCTACCTAGTACCTGTGAAGATCTGATTCAGGTCTAAAAACAGCCCTCATACTTTATTAGACTGTCAAACGAGTACAGATTTGGCTGTAAATCTTGCCACTCTTTGGCGCTGTTGTACTGCTTTTAGACGCTTTCACTAGACGCATTAACTGGGCTTCTCATGGACTTTATCACGGAATAAAAGTTGTTCTTCTGGGCATCGGGCGGTGAGGAAGATGGAAGACTTCGTTAGAGCTGATTGTGGTAGTGGGTGTTATACTCGCTTGCTTATCGGCAATGTTGTAAATAAGTTACCCGTATATGTATAGGTAATACTATTCATAGTTTTACTTATCGTCTATATAGCGAGAGAGAGAGAGAGAGAGAGGCAGAAATTTGAGAAAGATTCTCTCTTTCTTTCTCTCCCTCTCGCTCTATTTGTAAACGATGTAGACGATAAGTAAAACTATGTATAGCATATATATATATATATATATATATATATATATATATATATATATATACACAAATTAATTTAGAGACATATGGACAGGCACAGACAGAAAAAAGAGAGACAGAGAGAGACAAACAGAAAGAGAAAAAGAGAGAGAGAGAGAGAGAGAGAGAGAGAGAGAGAGAGACAGACAGACAGACAGACAGACAGACAGACAGACAGACAGAGAGAGAGAACAGAGAGACAAAGAGAGAGAGTCATAGACAGAGACAGAGACACAGAGAGAGTCAGAGACAGAGACCGAGACAGAGACAGAGAGATGAAAAGATGGAGAGAATAATGTAGACAGACATCAACCTAAGACCAGCTCTAGCATTATTGATCTTTACCTTACCTACAGTATCAAAACCACCGCCTCCAACCAATGGTGTGCTGTTTTCTCCCGTTGAAGACTTCTTTCAAACTTCGCATGAAACTTCACGAGTAAGAACCGCTCTACTGTGTATTGATGTTCCACAATTAGCGCCCTGTTAGCTCTGTTCTGATCCCACGCTAGCGCTACGGGAGAACGCTACACTTGGCTTTCACTTCTCGCAACCAACACAATATCGACAGGCTCTCAACTTGGCGGCTATTGTGAAAGCAAACTACAAAGTTGTCTAGGATACGCGCGTGAAGCGAGTTCAAAGACCTTATACCACAGAGGTGGGAGAAGAGAAATGACATCAAAGATAATTATAGGACGCCGGAGGGGTTCAAGATGAGAGGAAAAAAAAACTGTATATGGTAACTTTTTGGGGACTGAATATACATGAACATACGATTCGTTACGTTTATATGGTTAGAATTACGATTATGTTAATACTTAAAAGCGGAAATAGGCGGAAAAAATCAGATGAGAGAGGGAGATATAGATAGCCAAAGGGAGGCAGAAAAATAGAGAAAGAGAGAGAGAAGAATAGAGTAATAAAGAAAAGGGGAGATGAAGAGATGAAAGCGTAGAGATTTATACGTCTAGCCAACAAGTTAATGATAGGAACAAGTGCAGACAGAGACAGAGAGAGAGAGAGAAGATTGAGCAGACAGAAAAGGGAGTTAACTTGTCGTAACTCAGCCGAATGATTTACTTCATCTTGAATCTCTTTCTTTGGGTAGCCGAGTGACGGTTGGGTCTAGATATATGCGAATCTGTTCCTGAGAGGCAAGTTCGAAGGGTGCCGACTCACCTATTATCTCAAGAAATGGAAACCTAGAAAGTTTTTTTTTCATTATTTTCAGAAGTTGTTTTTCACATGGTCCTGAGTAATACCTAAGCACTACTACTACTATTACTACTGCTGCTGCTACTACTACTACTACTACTACTACTACTACTACTACTACTACTACTACTACTACTACTACTACTACTACTACTACTACCACTACTAAATGTTGCTGCTGTTGCTGCTGCTGCTTCTACTGATTTCGCTATAGCAACTACTGCGACGGTTATTACCACCACTATATCTTCTTATATTATTACTTTTATTACTTTTCCAGATGTTATTTAGCATCACTTTTATCACAAGTAAGTAATTAACTTATAAAACTAGAATGAAAATTCCCTTTTATTTCCAAGAATGAAGCAGTTAATTGTAAAATAAGTGAGGCAAAAGATTATATCCTTAATTGACAAATTACTGGCTGGAAAGCACTTTAAATTCTTTTCTTTCTGGATCCTCCGATCTTTCATTAAAAATGAAGAACGAATTTTATGTCTTTTTTTTTTTTTTTTGGTATGCCTATTTGAGCCATTTTAGAGTTATAATAATCAAATAAGAATGTGGAATATCGTTTTAATTTTTTTGACCATAATAGTTTGTTCTCCTAAGGTTTTATTATATTATATTAAGGACACACAGCTCTTAAAAAGGAAATTTCTAGGTGTCTTTTTAATCAAAAACGGTCAAAATAATCAGTTTGACGTATGAACTTTACAACTAATTGCGCCTGTTTAAAGATTTCCGAGTTATTCCTAAACCCTGTCTCACTACTGACTCCCGCCAACATTGGCAGCCGAATGCCACCTTCGTCTTTTCAACACTCATTGTACGATTTAACCGTATTGGAGGACACTTTCCGTTTACTTTCTTTCGTATTTTTAAACGCCGTACAAAAAAATAAAAACAATGAAGATGGTATTAAAAGC
The DNA here is from genome assembly GCA_033675545.1 of Elysia crispata. Lineage (NCBI taxonomy): Eukaryota > Metazoa > Mollusca > Gastropoda > Plakobranchidae > Elysia > Elysia crispata. Next base: position 68,858 of record JAWDGP010003052.1, on the reverse strand, counting down.
CGTGATGTTTCCGGAAGTTATATCTCGAGAGTTATGAAAGCTGGTTGAGACGGCGTTAATTGGACTTCCTCTGTTAAGGAAAGGCTTTGAAGCTACAATCTTGTTCTTTCCCCTGTGGCGGCGTCAAAAGTAATTGTAGTGACCTTAAGATCGTAATAAAGTAAATGTTAAAAATTTCTTTCCGTTTTTCACAGATACATTGGTCGTTGAAAAGAGATTCAAGGCGTTAAAGGAGTGGATGAAAGGGTTCAGGAATTTAAAAAAGAATTACGAGAAAAAATATTGAAAAAAAGAGGGTTGAAACTTAATTACAAAGAAAGAGTCAGACCGGAAAATTGAAATAAGAAGGGCGTGACAAAAGTTGAGAACAGTGGAAAAAATTAGAGAGAGATAGAGAGGGATAGAGAGATAATTAGAGAGCTAGAAAGAGAAAGAAAGAGAGAGAGAGAGAGAGAGAGAGAGAGAGAGAGAGAGAGAGAGTAGGATCACAAGGAGAAAGAGTGAAAAAGGTTAAATGAGAGCTGGATATACAGAGGGGAAAAGTTGTGAAAGGAGTAGGATAGAAGAAAAAACGAAAATCTATGAATGTATGATTAGAGAAGTTGGAACCACAAGCGGGGCCAGTCAGAAAAATACAAAAGTAAACTGAGATAACTGAAGTAACGGGATAATAAATGCAGAAAGCAAAATATATAGACTGATAGTCAGACAGACTTGGGTAAACATGTGTGAGAGAATGAGACATGTACTAGTAAGACGGTCAGGGAGAAAGAGAAAGAGAAATCCGCTGAAAGAGAAGTGAGTCGACTCAGGAAGCTCTAGACACGACTAGTGTGAACCACAAGAAAACAATCCGTGACAGGTCGCCCAAGAAGGTAGCATATCTTGGCTCTAGATTAGCTACTGAAACTCTACACTTAGAATTTATTCTTTAAAATTTTGGTATCTGAAAATTATAAGATTTCTTCAATGATAAAGTTGAAACTAAGATCATTGTCGTCTACTTAGTAAAATAGAAATAAAAAAAAAATCTAAAATGCTAAATGAATTTGGGTCTCATTTTGCAATTAATTTTTGCACCAAAATACATCTAATGCGTTTCATAATAAAAAATCAAACGGGTAGAACTAATTCTCAATAATTATGTCGGAACAAGTACAAAAGTATGGAGCTTTAGGAATTTGAACCAAGAAAGAATATCATTGTTAAGCAGATGTTTTCCACTTTTTATTTTGATTTGCAGCATGGAGGATGAAAACTTCTTAAACAGCATTCTGAGAGTGCCTTGCAATGTATCTTTGCATGTAGAAATAAACAAGAAATCTTGTCTCTTTTACAACCTGCTCAATAATGTAGCA